>UESW01001895.1:234097-260439 GCA_900491605.1 Calamus simplicifolius
CCGACGGTTGCGATCGATCCAAGCCCTGATCCTATCGGCGACGACCGATCTCTGACCATCGTGATCGATCCGATCGGCGACGATCCGACGGTTGCGATCGATCCAAGCCCTGATCCCGATCAGCGACCACCGATCTTGGGCTGTTGCGATCGTCCAATCGGTGACGATCCGACGGTTGCGATCGATCCAAGCCCTGATCCCGATCGACGATGACCGATCTCCGACCATCGCGATCAATCCAATCGGCGACGATCCGACGGTTGCGATCGATCAAGCCGTGATCCCGATCGGTGACGATTGATCTCGGACCATCGCAATTGATCCATCGGCGACGATCCGACGGTTGCGATCGATCCAAGCCATGATCCCGATTAGCGACGATCGATCTCGAACGTTGCGATCGGTTCGAACGGCGACGATCCGACGTTGCGATCGATCCAAGCCGTGATCCCGATAGGCGATGATCGATCTCGGACCGTTGCGATCGATCCGATCAGCTAGGATCCGATGGTTGCGATCGATCCAAGCCATGATCTTGATCGGCAACGATCGATCTCAGACCGTTGTGATCGGTCCAATCGGCGACGATCCGATGGTTGCGATCGATCCAAGCCATGATCCCCGATCGTGCGATCGATCACAGACCATCACGATCAATCCGATCGGCGACGATCCGATGGTTGCGATCGATCCAGCCCTGATCCCGACCGGAGACGATCGATCTTGGGCCGTTGCGATCGGTCCGATCGACGACGATCCGACGATTTGCGATCAATCCAAGCCCTTATCCCGATCAGCAAACGATCGATCTTCGGCCGTTGCGATCGATCTGATTGGCAACGATCCGACGGTTGCGATCGATCCAAGCCGTGATCCCGATCGGTGACGATCGATCTCGAACCGTCGCGATCGATCTGATCGGCGACGATTCGATAGTTGCGATCGATCCAAGCCATGATCCCGATCGGCGACGACCGATCTTGGACCGTTGTGATCGGTCGATCGGCGAGTGATCCGATGGTTGCGATCGATCCAAGCCATCTCGATCAGCGACGATCGATCTCCCGACCGTTGCGATCGATCCGATCGGTGATGATCCGACGGTTTGCGATCAATCCAAGCCATGATCCCGATCGGTGACGATCGATCTCGGACCATCGCGATCGATCCGATCGGCGATGATCGATCTCGATCATCGCGATCGATCCGATCATCGACGATCCGACGATCGCGATCGATCCAAGCCCTGATCCGGATCGGCGACGACCGATCTCGGACCATTGCGATCAGTCTGATTGGCAACGATCCGATGGCTGCGATCGATCCAAGGGTGATCCCCGATCGACGACGATCGATCTTGGACTGTCACGATCGACCAATCGGTGACAATCCGACGGTTGCGATCGATCCAAAGCCATGATCGCATCAGCGACGATCGATCTCGGACCGTCGTGATCGATCCAATCGAAATGATCCGCGGTTGCGATAGATCCAAGCCATGATCCCGATCGGCGACGATCGATCAGACCGTTGCAATCGTTTGATCGGCAACGATCCGACGGTTGCGATCGATCCAAGCCCCTAATGATCGACGACGATCGATCTCAGGCCGTTGCGATCGCTTCGATCGGCAACGATCTGACGGTTGTGATCGATCCAAGCTGTGATCCCAATCGGCGCGATCGATCTCAAACCGTTCGATCGATCGATCGGCTATGATCCGACGGTTGCGATCGATCCAAGCCATGATCCCGGGTCGGTGACGACCGATCTTGGACCATTGCGATTGGTCCGATCGACGATCCGACAGTTGCGATCGATCCAAGCCGTGATCTCGATCGGCGACGATTGATCTCGAACTGTCGCGATCGATCCGATCAGCAATGATCCAACGGTTGCGATCAATCGAAGCCGTGATCCCGATCAGCGACGACCGATCCAACGCATGTACCAAAATTAATTTTTTTTAAAATAATTAGATGCATTTCATTGCGTCACAATGTTTTATTTTTAATTTTTTATCTTTTAATTATATTTTATAAAATTTATTTTTTTAAAAAAAATATACGACACATTTTTGGCGTCACTAAATTAAAAATTATTTTTTAATTTTTGATTTATTGCGTCGCTAAGGCATCGCTACTTAACATAAGGAATTTTTTTTAAAATATGCGACGCAATCAATGCGTCGCAATATTTTTATTTCATAATTAATTTTAATTTTTTTATAAAATTATTTTTTAAAAAAATATTGCGATGCAATACTTGCATCGCTAAATAAAAAAATTTTATTAATTTTCTATTTTATTGCATCGCTATTGCGTCGCTATTAACTAATCAATTTTTTAAAAACATTGCGACGCACTGATGACGTCGCAATATTTTTATTTCATAATTATATTTTATAAAAATTAATTTAATTTAAAATAATTATGATGCAATACTTGCGTCGCTAAATTAAAAATTATTTTTTTTAATTTTTTGGTTTATTGCGTCACTATTTAACATAATTAATTTTTTAAAACATTGCGATGCATTTGGTTGCGTTGCAATATTTTTATTTCATAATTATATTTATAAAATTTAATTTTAAAAATATTATGATGCATTATTTGCATCGCTAAATTAAAAAATTAATTTTTTTTGATTATCTAGTTTTTGAGTCGCTAATGCGTCGCTAATTGAGTCGCAATTTTTTGTTGCCGCGCGGTGGCATCGTAATTTGGTCGCAATTTAGCGACGCAAGAATGCGTCGCTAAATTTGCATTGATATTTCAGTATTTTCTTGTAGTGTCCCTAACTTTGTCTTACCTTGCAACCGCTCCTCGCTAGCACAAAATAAAAAAGCGATAAAAATAATAATAAAAAAATGTAACATGAAGTTGAAGCACAAACTGTTCCTATTCCCTTTCTATTTATCTTATGCTTCTAAATTCGCAGACAAATCAACCGTGATGAGCGACGGGAATGCTAAGATTTGTCGTGGGCTTCCAAATGGGATCTATCTCTCAACCTATCTTACACTATAGAACTGAGCGACAAGTTTACTAACTTGAGCGTCGGAGGGTCCTTGCCGGGAACATCGGCCGGGGGACCCAATCTGTTCCTCTGAAAGCCTGCAAAAAATACCAGCCTCCTCTGAAAGCCTGCAAAAAATCCTGGGCCGGTAGCTCCGGCGGGGACCCTCCAACGCTCAAGTCAGTGGTCTGTAGAACATGAGTTTTGTAATCACGTATAGTTTCAGAGAGAGAGAGAGATACTGTCGCGTAGCCTCCTATTTCGCTCTCCGGAATAACATTGCATGAATGAAGTGCCGGCATGGAGTGGCGAAGATCTCCCAGATAATGGGAAAAGACCAGGACAACCTTCTAGAGCTAGAGATGGGACAGAGCTGGCCGGTGGCAGCATAGAGACAACCGAGTGCCGAGGTGGCCGAGCGGAGCAGTGGTAGATGCAGGGCTTCGTTTGGAAGGAGATATGGTCATCCTTGGGATTGATCTCCGTTTTCCTCGGCATGCTCTCTGGATCTTCCGAAGCCTTAACTGATCAGAGCAGAGCCAGACTTCGCGTTCAACACCATTTATTCAGCTTGTCTCTTCTCGTTCAGCGGCCGAATCGGATTCCTGAAGACCAGCACCGAGGCGACGATGACCACCACCCGCTTCATCGTATTGCCGACCGAGAAGGTCAGTGGACTGATGTTGTCGAGCACCTGGTACGACGACTGGTTATAGAGGTGGTAGAAAATTCCCGAGAGGAGCAGCCACCAATAGAACGCCCAGGGCGATGGCACGGCAGTGAGCGCCCGAGGAAGCCGCATACCCGACAGGGCGACGGGGAAGAGGTAATGAAGGGAGAGAATGCTGATCCAGCCGTACAGATTGAGGCCGTTGATGTGGGAGAAATCGTAGAGGCTCTGCTTCACCGAATTAAAGAGCATATGATGAAGCTTTGCCGAGGTAGAATCCCGAGGAGGTTCAGAAGTGGATCTCGAACTCGCTGAGGGATCCATGGCTGGTCAGTCTTGAAACAGATTGATTGGCGAGAGAAAGAAAGCCGTGTAGTGAGAAAACTGTTGGGAATACACCCTCAATCACCCTCGGAACAAATATGCGTGCACAATCACAGAAAATATACCGATCTACCACAATCACAGAATATGCGGAATAAAAATAAACACCACACAAAAACACCAAATTTACGTGGAAAACCCCTCCAATGTGAAAGGAAAAACCATGGGGCAAATTCCGAGAGCACTTCACTAATCTTAATAAAAGATTACAACTTTTCTCCTAATTTTTTTTGCCCAAAAATCAGGAAACACTTCAAACTTAAAATAATAGTGATGTGGGTACAAGAAGGATCTCACCAACGTGTGGTTGCTCTTCCGTGCCCCCAAATCTGCTCTCAGACTCGTCCGTATTGACCTCCGGAGGTTGCACAGGATTTTTCCCAAGCCTGGGCTTCTCTGGATCTCTCTCAGGCCACACACGCTCTCTCCCCCAATCTGGGATTTTTCTTCTCTCGTATCTACCACATACGGATCTCTCTCCCCCTCCTTTATTTCCGGGTTTGTTTTCCCTTTTTGAAAAAGCTCCGTAACAAACTGTGATGCAGTTTGTTATCATGGGCTCCGAAACAAACTGTGATGCAGTTTGTTATCATGGGTAGGTTCCCTCCCCACGTGGAGGGAGCACCCAACAATATCTCCCCTTCCGACTACGTGGGGAAATCCACCAAGCCTGCTTTCCTTTCTACAAGCTTCAACCTTCTTGATAGGTAATGACTTTGTCATTATATCTGACCCATTATCATCTGTATGGATCTTCTCCAACAGCAACTGCTTCTCTTCCAGGACCTGTCTGATCCAGTGATAAGCATATCAATGTGCTTCGACTTGGAGTGAAAAGTCGGATTCTTGCTCAGGTGAATAGTGCTCTGATTGTCATAATAGACCACATAAGTATCATGTCTAACACCCAGCTCCTGAAGAAATCTCTTCAGCCACAATATCTCCTTACATCCTTCTGTCACTGCTATGTACTCGGCCTCTGTGGACGATAATGCAACACACTTCTGTAACTTGGACTGCCATGAAATTGCACCTCCTGCAAATGTAACCAAGTAACCGGATGTGGACTTCCTGGAGTCAACATCTCCTGCCATATCTGCATCTATATAGTCTGTCCATAACAAAGACTCAAGCTAGTTGTACCTCTCAAGTACCTCATGATCCATTTGACTGCTGCCCAATGCTCCTTTCCTGGATTCGCTAGGAACCTGCTCACTAAGCCAACTGCATATGCTAAGTCTGGTCGGGTACAGACCATAGCATACATAAGACTACCCACGGCTGAGGCATAAGGGACTCTATTCATCTCCTGCTTCTCTTCCTCTGATGCTGGGCTCTACTCTGAACTCAGCTTGAAGTGTCCAGCTAGTGGACATGCCATGACTTGGCATTGCTCATGCTGAATCTCTGAAGCACCTTCTTATGTATTTCTTCTGGGACAACCATAGCCTGCATGCTTGTCTATCCCTGAATACATGCATCCCCAATATTTGTTTCACTGGCCCCATATCCTTCATATCAAAAGCTTTCCCTAACTCCTTCTTCAGTGTGACAATCTTGCTGGTGTCCTGCCCAATAATCAATATATCATCCACATAAGAGAAGGATGATAAAATCACCTCCAGGGAACCTTCTAATGAAGACACAATGATCTGTGGTTGTTCTTTTATAACCAACCTGTACCATGAAAGCCTCAAACTTTCTGTACCACTGCCGGGGCGCCTGCTTGAGACCATACAGACTCTTTCTAAGTCTGCACACCATGTGCTCCTTGCCTTTCACCTTGAAACCTTCAGGCTGCTCCATATAGACCTCTTCCTCTAAGTCACCGTGCAAGAATGTTTTCTTCACATCCAACTGCTCTACCTCCATGTTCATGCTAGCTGCCAATCCTAACACCGTCCTGATTGAGGTCATGTTCACTACTGGAGAAAATATCTCATCGAAATCAACTCCCTTCTTTTGTGCAAAGCCCTTCACAACTAGTCATGCTTTATATCTAGGCTGTGAGCTTTTCTCTTCTGCCTTTACCTTGTAGACCCACTTGTTTCTGAGTACCTTTCTCCCCTTGGGCCTAGCTACCAAGTCATATATATGATTATGCAGAAGAGAGTCCATCTCCTCCTGCATAGCTCTCTGCCACTGCTCCCCTGCTCACTGACATGGGCCGCCTCATATGACTCTGGCTCATCTGCATCTGTCAACATGATATATTCATGCACTGAATACCGACAAGATGGTTGCCTTCCTCTTGTGGATCTCCTCACCTCTGTCGATAGCTCCTCCTCAGGGATCTGAATCTCTGATCTGTATCCTCAATAGGTGTAGGCTACTGCTCATCTGCACCCTGTACTGGCTGTTTCTCTGGCTCATATGCATGAACTGCTGAAGGACTGACAGGCTCTATATCTACTGGGCCATACATATCTGACTCAGACTGATGCTCTGCCTCTTGATGTCTTCTATGGTTTGATCCTCATAGAATATGACATCTCTGCTCCTGACTACCTTCCTATCAACTGGGTCCCACAGCTTATAGCCAAACTGCTCATCACCAAACCCCAGAAAGATACATTGTCTTGTCTTATCATCTAACTTTGTCCTCTCATCCTTAGGCACATGCACAAATGCCTGCAGCCAAAAATCCTTAGATAATCATATCTGACATTCTTGCCTGTCCACACCTTCTCTGGCACCTCTCCATCTAGAGCTGATGAGGGAGATCTATTTATCAAATAACATGCTGTCTGGACTGCCTCACCCCAAAGCTCTTGGGCAACTTGGACTGGGATAATATTGAATTAATAAATAGTGCCATAAATTTAAATAAACATTTGTTATGACTATTGTAGCAGATAATATTTTGCAAGATATGGCTTATATGTGTATATGTAAAAGTGTAATTATGTTAATCTTACAAAATTTTATTGGAATTATCGAGATGATAATATGCAATTATGATGACGACATTGAAATTACTTGTATGTGTCACCGCGGTTCTCATATGATATGAAATGCCAAGTGATGCGTGACCCACCTCCACAGGGGAAGATATGTGGAGGATACATATTTGTGATGTATTCTGATGATTTTGATATGGCATAATGCTAGTATCAGGACCCTTCATCTTAGGGGACATTTAAGAGTGATACGCTAGTTGAGTGTTGTAGGGCCGTGGGACACATAAGAAAACAATGAAGATATAAACATTGATTTGTTTACATTGCATATTCTAGTATTTATTGTATAATTAAGCTTCCAAATTATTTTGAGCTGATGATATGAATGTGCTGATAGCATGATAAATGTATTTGAAACTGGAAGTTTTTATGAAAATATGATTTGAAAATATCTTGAGATGATATGATAAGATATGATGATTTGAAATTATATTAGGCTTACTTATTGAGTGTGAGTTCATAGCCTCAGGAGTGAAGAAGGATATTTGGGGTAGATGGAGCTTCTATTAAATAAATTAAGATCCATTATATTGATGTAACCACAGTGTTGCTTGTGTGTAGGGCTGGTAGCCAAAACTGATAATTATGGTTTGTAATAAATCATGGATTTGGATTCTTGCCATATGTTGATTTTATGTGTCAAAATTTGAGACGCATTGCATGCCTAGCATGCGGCGGGTTGTCACCCTAGCTCAAATTTTTGAGTTTGGGGTGTGACAGTAACAATCCCTTGCCTTCATAGCAATCTTCGAGGACTAAACTTGTCGAGGCTGGAGTGAAAATCAAACAGAGAAAAGCAAATATCTTTCAAGATGTTTCATTTTGCAAGGATAAGAGGGAGTTGGAAATTCCAGCCATTGACGTTAATGATGAAACAAACTTCTTTTTTGTAAACCTCATTGCTTTCGAGCAATGTTGTCCTGGACACGAGGACAATTATATCACTCGGTATACAATGTTCTTGGATGATCTCGTCAACACCTCGATAGATGTTCAGTTGCTCTACCAGGAAGAAATCATTTGTCGGAGTCTTGGGGTGATGATGAGAGAATTGCATCGCTCTTCAACAAGCTAGGTAAAGAGGTATTGCATATTATCCTCAAAGAAACTATCTTAAGGACGTATACAAATTAAGACTTGAATATTTATTGCCCATCAAGATGCCATAGATGGCATGACAACCTTATCCACGACTATTTCAGCAATCCATGGGCGTTTATTTCATTAGTAGCAGCTGTGCTGCTCAGCAATCCACTAGCTTACCTTACGGCAGCCTCCACTACTGAATGAGCCGTACGAACTTTATGAAAAACCGGTCCATCAATTGACCGGCGTCATCTCAGAGTGAGAGAGCGCACAACGAGAATCATAATTAAAGATGTCAACGAGCTGTCCAGTTGAAGATGCTTACAGAGGTTAATGCCCTGTCCACATCTAGAAGCACCTCAGTATACATCTAAAGAAGAATATCCTGAAAGGGGGCAATGGCCTGTCGACATTCAGGTAGATCAAAAAGGATCCCTATCTATCATGATATTTCAACTAGCCAATAATTTACCGATTATACGACGAAAGGAGAATATTTTTGAAGTCTTCATTAATTTGATCTTTAATGATATATGATTTATCTTACAAGAAGCGGATAATGTTCAGATTCATCATATTTACCGTGAAGCCAATTCGGCTACGGATTGGGCGGCGGCTTCAGTTGCTCAGCATTCCGATTTTTTGTTATGGAGGATGGAAGACCCATGTCCTTCTATTTGTTGCAAATCTTACATTCTGATGTATCTAAACTGATTCGCACTAGAATTGTGTGATCGTCTGTTTGTATTAAAAAAAAAAGTAACCAATAATTTAAATCACGATCTAATTCATCATAACCATCCGTCAGACCATTGCAATATGTGAATGGCTGAAAAATAATGAGCTCTCCTCCATCAAAATCATCATGATTAGTTGGAGTGTTGCAATTGAGGTTATGGTTACTTGACATGAGAGATGCCATTATCAATAGACGTGCCTTAGCTTAACATTTTAAGTTGGCACATGTGTAAGCCATTCATCAATGGTTTTGAAAATTGAATCAATAATTGATTAAATCGATCCAATTAGAAATTGATCATCAATTCAGTCTGATTTTATTATTAAAATTAATTTTTAAATGATCTGATCAAAACCAAAAAATTCATTGAACCGATTGAAGATCCGTTCTACTCCAATTTTTAGACTTCTAGTTTTGCTAAACAAAATAAGGGTTGAATTTTTTTGATTTTTTTATTTCGATTTATACCTAAAAATAACTTATTTGTCCTCTTTTAGCTCCAATGCCGTTGTTCATCTCTAGAGATATCATTGTAAAAAAAAATTTTATAGCTTGATATTTATTTTATTATTTTTATATTATTAAATTAAAAATTAATTATGATGTTATTTGGTTCGATCAAATCGGTTTATTCGATCAATCCGATTAATCCATAACTTAAATGTCAAGCCGATTTATTATCTGATCCAACTTTTAAAACATTGATTCGATCTAGTAAAATATTTTAACTCACTACTTTGTGAAAGTCAAAAATTTCTTGGTGAAGAGTTTCATCAAGGAATTTTTAAGAAAAATTTATCCCTTAAAATATATGATGTTGATGAAAGCCTCCCTCAGAAATAGACTGAGAAAATTTTTCTTGCTAAAAATTGTAGTACATTTGTAGGAATTTATGGTCACCATGATTTGAACTAGTGATCAACTAAATTATGAAACAAGCACATCATATTTAAAATTCAGGGTATCTCTCCTAATAAAGTATGGAAGTGATGGTTTGAACCTATGACCAAAGGGTTCAAAGGCTAGCCCCTTACGCTGTACCAATCTGATCATTAGCAACAAAGGATGTAAGCTCAGGGTTTTGATAAAATTTGAATGAGTTAGAGAAAGGAATGAAGGAAAAAAAAAATTTTAATTAATGGTATTAAAAATTACTACATAATATTAATTTTACTTATGACTTTTATTTTATGCTAGTGAGAGAATGACATATGCAAGCTACAAGATTTTAAAATCATTAAGTAATTTCTAAGAAAAATTTCTTTAAGATATTATTTTTTTATTTTTAAAAATATCTTACCAACACCAAGGGATTTATCCCTTAGTAAATCTCTAAAGGACTAAATTTTTCTTACAAATTTCTTACTAAAAATATATAAATAATTACTCACTGATCCCTTACAGATTACCAAGGGATTTCCAAGAAATTTATCAAGAAAAATATATCCCTAGCACCCTTATAGAGTTCTTATTGAAACTAGATTTTGAATGTAATTTAAATTTTCTTTATAATTCCTTGATAATATTTTAAGAAACATATTCCTTTGTGATATCCCTTAATGAAAGGCTGATTTCTGGTAATGATTAAACAATAATCTAAATTGGAATCGTATTCATCATTATAATCATCCATACCAAGCGTTCACCGTTCGAATTTGTGGAAGGAACAACGAGTTCTCTTAAATGAAATTCATCCACCATACGTAATCAAAGAGGTCAAGCACACGTAGTACCCAATGTCCCCTGCTAACTAGGGGTGCAACTTGGGCCGGGTTCAACCCGAACCCGACCCGCCGAACCCGAAATCCAGCAGTACTCAAACTTACCTTTGTCCAACCCAAACCTGAAATGTTCGGGTTTAACCCGGACCGATTTAAAATCGGACCGGGTTCGGGTTGCAGTCAACCCAGCATGAGATACCCGGACCCGTTACTATATTTTTGGATTTTTCTCCGTTCGTCCATCGCCCGCTTGCCCATTCGCCCGTCGCCCATTTCTCAACCCTAGCTCCTGTCGGTCATCGCGACTCGCAAGTCCCACCTCCGCCTCCCATTCGTCGCCGCCGCCCGCCGTTATGACTTCATCAGACCTAGTGGCGCTGCCAGATCTTTTCGATCATCACCGGCGAGCAATGAAATCCCAGGTATTCCCATTTCACAAACATTTTCTTCGACTTTCTGCAACGAAAGGGTTTAGGGGGAATAGGATTAGGGATTTAAGGGCGAGGGAGGAGGTTGCGGGCCTTGCGGCACGACGGAGGTCCTGGGGGTGGGGGGTGGGCTTGCTGCGGTGAGGGAAGGTGGTTGCTAGGACCAATGAAGTCAATGAAATCTCCATGGCCAATTCTCGTAAGTTCTTCGCCCTCTTCTCATGTTAGCATAAGGCTTAGGAACCCTCGATCTCAGATGAGTCCGGATGGTTGATCAGGATCTATTTGTTGTCTTTGTTGTTAAATTTGTTAAATCTGATGCTGGGGCTTAAGTTCCTTTGGGTTTTGATGCCGGCTAGGGGATTAGGGTTTTGATGATTGTTTACTGATTGCTTTGTTTTTGATGTGGTTGTGGACTTTGAATTTCTAAATTTGGTTAAGGGCAAGAAACAAGTGTTCTGATATGGTTTTCATTGTTGAAGGCTTAAGGCTGTTTGGTTCAGAGTGTTTATAACGCGATTACTTTGATACAATTAGATTATATTATTATACGTAGCATAGTATAAATGAAGTGTAATACTATTATCTTCCCAAAGGACTAAATGGTCATATTTGAAAAACCTTAGATGTCTAGTACCATTTAATCACCTATTTTTTGTTCAATGTTTTTATGCCAGAGAGTTAAATTATCATTTAATCACCTATTTTTAGTTCAATGTTGCAGAAAATTTTATTGTTACTGTTTATTTTTGTTTTTACTATTACTTTACAGGTATATTTACTTTCATTGGATCATTTTATATGCAATTCAATAGCTTTTGATGAATAACTGGCCACCTTGGTATGATAGGCCTGTTTATAGTTTATTTTTAACAGAATGTGATGTTGTCTTCGGCCCAGCGATCGGGGGAGATCACCATGGAGGGGATTACAAAGGTTCTCTCAAGCTCTCTCTTGCAATGGGTTATGCTTTCATTTATTGTGCGCTACAAGACTTTTCCTATTGTGGATGGATTGACTGATTTCTTAAATTACTCAGTTGTTGTTGTTGTACATTATCTGATTTTATATTCTTGTTTTTTTGGATGCTCAACACCATCTAACACACTTAATTGGACAATTCCTATTTGTGTATTTTGAAGTATCAATCAAGCCAAACTTCGACATCTATCAACCTGTGCATTACATCTCTATAAATGTATTAGATTTGTCATTGCATCACATCTGTATAAATATTTTAAATTTGTCATTGCATATATTTAGTGTATAAAAGAAAACAACTATTTGGAAGAAATAGTTGGAACCAAAAAAACTAACATTTTTTTTTTCATCAACCCAAATTTCAATCCGAAACTCAATCCGAACCCAATTTTTAAAAATAGGGTTAGGGTTGAGGTTTTACAAATAGGGTTAAGATTAGGATTGAGATTTTACAAATAGGATTAGAATTAGGATTGAAAAAAATTTGAGTTTTATAACCCAAGTTGCACCCCTACTGCTAACCTTATAGAAGACATGCTGTGAGAAACCCAGTCATGGTTCATGAGAAATAAAACAGCGTCTCTCTTTGGTGGATCTCGAGAAAACAGCTGATGCTTCTCCCCAGCAAGAGACCGCACCTGATCCAGTGGTATTGAAGATTGAAATTTGAAACTAACGTCCAACCTCAAACAGAGAGGGCACGTCCTGTAGCATTACGTATTGAAACTAACGTCCAATCCGTAGCTCCTGCAACTGGGCAAAGGACTACGAACTTCTTTGACTACTGTAACGAAGATGAAGACCGCTGCAAGTTCTATTCCGTAACTCTTTATTCTTCTAGCTGTCTTCTGCCTTGGAGTTCATACCATCATGCTTGCTCGTAGTTTGCACCTTGAGCGATCTCTCACAGGTTTGTCTCGTTACGTACGCGGTGCCGTGTCCCCTTTGGTCCTATTGCAGAAACAGTGGATAGAGGTTCACCTTGCAATATTTTTCTCTTCTTCGTACCATTTTCTTATCTGATCTACTGTTACCTTCGGAAAAAAATTATCAAACGGTCGTTTCATTATTATTATTATTATTATTATTATTATTATTATTATTATTATTATTAATGATACAAACGAACAATCACATCAATTTGGTGCAAGTAGAATCCGATGGATCAAAGTATATTATTTGCTGCAAGATAACAGGGCAGGAATCATCAACATGCCAACCCCACTGATCAGAATGATGAGCAGCAACAGAGGCAACCTAATCAGCCGCAGCGTTGGCTTCTTAAAAGACATGACGGATCAGCGGTGCACAGGTGGAATGAAGAAAGGCCCAAATATCATATATCAAGGGATTGTAAGGGGTGTCACTACAAGAAAATACTGAAATAGCGACGCAATTTTAGCGACGCATTATTGCGTCGCTAAATTGCGACCACTTTGCGATGCTTCTGTGACAACAAAATATTGCGACGCATTAGCGACTCATTAGCGACTCAATTAACAAAAAATAAAAAAAAATTAAATTTTAATATTGCGACGCAATATTTGCATCGTAATATTTTTAAATTAATTTTTTTATGAAATATAAATATCAAAAAAAATATTGCGACGCAATATATGCGTCGCAATATTTTTAACAGAAATAAATATTTTAAATAGCGATGCATTAGCGACGCAATTAAATAGATAATTAAAAAATTATTTTTAATGTAGCGACGCACCAATTGCGTCGCAAATAATTTAAATAAAATTAAATTTTAATAAATTTAAATATCGGAAAAAATATTGCGACGCAACACAGTGCGTCGCAATGTTTTTAAAAGAATTAAATTTTATAAAATTTAAATATCGGAAAAAAATATTGCGACGCATTAGCGACTCAATTAACCAAAAAATCAAAAAAAATTAATATTTTAATATTGCGATGCCAATAATGCGTCGCAATATTTTTAAATTAATTTTTTTATGAAATATAAATATCAATAAAAATATTGCGACGCAATATATGCGTCGCAATGTTTTTAACAGAAATAAATATTTTAAATAGCGACGCAATTAAATAGCGACGCATTAGCGACGCAATTTTAAAATTTTATTTCTAGAAATTTATTAACTCATTTATTATTGATTTCATAATTTCAAGACACGAGTCGACGAGCTTCGATCCCAGACATCACAGGTCGACTCTACTGATGGGGAGACGCCCGTCGAACTCTCAGCAGAGGAGAGTCGACGTGTGTTTTTGGAGGCTGTTGGTGCCCAGCCACGAGACCGCAGGGTCTATGGTATGGGCACTAGAGCTTCTACATTTTTTCCCCATCAGGCCTCCAGCTCGCGAGTTCCTGCTGATCTTCCTCCCGAGCGTTTACAGGAGCTTCGCAGATCTATTGCAGAGGAGATTCGCCAGGATGTCGAGCAGGATTTTGAGGATCGTATGCGAGGCCGGGATCAGGAGGTTGCTGACATGCGAGATGAGATGCAGTATTTGCGGGATATGGTTAGACGCTTGTCGCAGAGTCTTCAGCCTCCACAGCCTCCACAGCCTCCACAGCCTTCACGTGATCATTCAGATTCTTGATGTATTTTTCTTTTCTTTTTTATGTTGTAAAAACTTTTAAATTTTAATATATAATTTTTTTTGAAATTTATTATTGTTTGAATTGAGTGAAAAATGTTTGTATCAATATTTAGATTTAGCAAAATTTTATTAACCGTTTTAATTTTAATCATTTAAATATTTTTAAAAACAAATTTTCGACGCATTAGCGACTAATATTGGATTTCTAATATTTTTAAAATATTATTCCTGGCATCGCAATAATTTAAAAATAAATTTAATAGCGACGCTTTAGCGACTAAAATTGAGTCGCTATTTTATCTTAAAAATTTTTAATAAATATTGCGACGCAATGACCATGCGTCGCAATATTTTAAAATAATTTTTATTTGCGACGCATTAGCGACTCAAATTGCGTCGCTATTATAACAAAAATATATTATTAAATATTGCGACGTATCTGGATGAGTCGCAATATTGCGACCCAATTAATGCGTCGCAATATTTAATAATAATTTTTTTGTTTTAAAAATTAATTTTTATTATTGCGATGCACTTAACTGCATCGCAATATTTAATAATAAATTTTTTTTAAAATTTAATTTTAAATATTGCGACGCAATTTATTGCGTCGCAATATTTATTAATAATTTTTTAAAAAATTTAATTTTAAATATAGCGACGCATTTTATGCGTCACAATATTTATTAATAAATTTTTAATTTTTAAAAATTAATTTTAAATATTGCGATGCAATAAATTGCGTCGCAATATTTATTAATAATTTTTTAAAAAAAATTTAATTTTAAATTTAGCGACGCATTTTTATGCGTCGCAGAGCGTCGCAATATTGCGACGCAATTGCGACAAAAGAGTATTGCGACGGGGAGTTGAGCGACGCCATCATTGCGTCGCTATTGCGTCGCTATACCATGTTTAGCGACGCAATTGCGACGCATTTTGGCGTCGCAATATTTTAAATTTCTTGTAGTGTGTAAAGGTACACATCCCATCTAATCCAACGAATAATCATTAAAAAATCTTCCTCGATGACCAAACGGCGAGAGCTCAACTGATGGACCATATAGGTGATATCTGCCCAAGCAGCCTAAAGCTCAGCTATAGGAACCGAAGTATCAAGAGAGTCATGTCTACCTGACGCAAGCAACACTTCGTTTGGCCTCCTAATAACAAATCTGGATCCAAGAAGATGACCCGATACAGTACCATCAAAGTTTACTTTGACATATAATATATATATATATATATATATATATATCAAAATTATAAAATCTCATTCATTCTATAGATTTATTTTTAACATATAATTTTCTTTGCATCGTATACATAATTAACTTTAAGTGACAAATTAATAATTCTCTTTTCACTATGTAAAATAAAAATAATTATACATACAGTTATCTTTTATTTTAAGCAATATTCTCAATGTAAATAAAAATTGCACTGTTCGCGTTGGCGGCGTACCTCACTTTATACTGAGCTTACGCAGGCTTTTACCGATCCAAACTCAGGGCTCGAAACGCTCTACCGGAGGCTCCATCGATCTTCCGACCCCTTGGTTCACTTTCTTTGCCATTGGTGCTTGCTATGCCAAGAACATATCGAACTTAAGGACCGTGCATGGGTTCAACATGAGCAAAGGTTTCCTTCTACTCTTCCATCTGAATATCTACATTAATTGCTACGTCGTTTTGTCTCCCATTAAAACTGTAGTTATTTGTTAGTGGCAATGTTTGTAGGGTGGAATGTAACTTGGTACGCAAGGCCAAGAAGTGACCATGCCACTGGCCGTACGTGCAACGAGGCTTAGTCCGATAAGAAGAACCACCATCAGACTTTTCTAAAATTTGCGTTCAAAATATGTGGTGTGTTTTCTTGTATGTTTGTTTTCGACTGTGAATATTGGAGCCATCATTTTCGTTGCCTCCGCTTAATTCCTCTTCTTTGTGACACATATTTTATGTGAAGCTGTTGAATTGTATGTA
Organism: Calamus simplicifolius; assembly: GCA_900491605.1. Taxonomy (NCBI): domain Eukaryota; kingdom Viridiplantae; phylum Streptophyta; class Magnoliopsida; order Arecales; family Arecaceae; genus Calamus; species Calamus simplicifolius. Next base: position 250,647 of record UESW01001895.1, read on the forward strand.
AATTAAATCCTGGTTCACAGGAATTGTGGGGGCATCAAGCCTGGTTTAGGATGGTTTTGGTTGTATTAACACCTAAACATAATGTACGTCCTAGGAAAAAAAGAACCTTATAGATCGAAGTCCAGCGCTAGTAAAGGTAAGATATTTTGATAGAAATAATAGTTGATTGGTTAATATCAGGTAATTAAAAGCATTTTATATATTACTTATTCGGGGAATCAAATTATTGACCTATCAATCACCAACAACGGCCACAATAATAATATTAAACTTTTATTAAATTTAAGTTTTATTGTACTTATTAAATTTTACTCATGCTATATATAATACAATCATTTGAAATATATTTAATATTTTATATTTGATAATTTTTTTCATATAAAATTCAATCCTATCCTCTTTCATTATAAATAAATAAATAACTTTGCATTATTTTTTATGATAATTTTAAAAATATTTTATCTAAAGTATTTGAAAGTACCGATGACTTTTATATGTTACCATATATTTTTTTCTTATAGTTCTTTAGGTAGTATTTGATAGAAAAAATATTATCCATGGATAAGTGTATGGAATAGAGTTTATCCCCTGGCTATCCCTAGGGATATCCCTTGGCTATTCCATTGATCATATCAAATGCAAAAAGGTAAATTGATAGGATAACTTTTTTTACTCTTATTTAGAAGGATAACCAGCTATTCCTGCATTTTCTAGGGAATAAATTGAGAGGATAATCCATGGATTATCCCTCTGGTTAACTTTATTCCCAGCTATCCTTTAGGTAGTGTTTGATTCCCCAAAAGCTATCCCTGGATAAATGTACAGGATAGCATTTATCCAAGGGATAGCTTAGGGAATAAGCACCTTTTTAAAATTACAAGTTTGCCATCAAGGGATAACTTTAATTGTTCCTAAGTTCCCTAGGGAATAAGTTTAGGGGATAACCCATGGTTAACCATGACCTATCCCCTCTAGCTATAGTATTTGGGGATAAGGGCGGTTATTCCCCATATCAAACACAGCCTTATAGTTATAGCTTTTGGGAATAAGAGGGGATATCCCATGTTTTTTCCTATTTCAAACACTACCTTAATCTATAAATAATTTTATGCATACTACAATCAAAAGATAAATTATATATTGTATAATTATTTAAATAATTTATAATTATTAATATATTTTTAATACAAAATTTGATGGAAATAATAATCAAGATTTTAGTCAAATTAAAAGAAAAATAAAAAATATATTTTGACTTACCTGTAGAAAAGATAAAGACAAACTATCAACTAATATTTGACTATTTAGCATAAATATAGGTCAGCTTTATTTTTTGATATTTCTTAAAATGTTACTAAAATAATGCCCTAGATCCTATGACTTTCAATAATTTATCATAATTAAAGGGTAAAGTGTTATCTCTTAGCATGTTTGAAAAATGTTGTTACAAATTCTATGATATTTGACAACTCACAATAAATACGCGATAAAAGTGTTGTTTCCTAGCAATTTTTAAAAATATAAGTAATGTCATGAATTCTATAATTTTTAGTAATTTATGATAAATATGAGATAAAATATTATTTCTAATATTTTTAAAAATTATTACTAAAATAATATCATAAAATTTGAACCCACTATTTTAATTATATTGGATTCGAATCATATGCATATATGTCGTAATTAATTTTGCTACCCCTAGTTTATGTGTGATCATTTGTAAAAAAATTACATATTAAACAAATTACTATTTATAATTATATATAAATTATTTAGGGCATACACTACTTTAAATACCATTAAGAGGTCATAGGTGATTTAATTTAAAAATGCGCCCATTAGATTTTTTTGTATATCTTGGGTTAATCATATTTGTAGAATATGAAATTGAAATTGGAAGCGAACGAGATTCCGTAGCTATATATTTTCAATTTAGGCTATAAATTTCTCAAAATGGTGAAATAGTTGTATTAAAGTTTTAATTGTTTTATTTTTGTTTGGCTACATTTTATTTGCAGGTGCAAGTGCAATCGATGAGGCCTGTAAGATTTGTAGCTCAATGAGCTAAAGCAACTCACATTACACATTAGATTTGTAATTCAATCACAATCTTAACTTATTTGCAATTCATTCTATTATTCTTTGGTCCAGATAAACCAAAAAAAACTAAATTAACTGAACTGAAGTTTATTAAGGTTTTCCTCTCTTGCCCTCCTCGGGATTAGATGATAACTTGGCGGCTTAGGCGCCACGATGCTGGATTGTTTTGGCAAAAAGAGGTCAATATTTTTTTATTTTTTTATTCGAACATGTCAAAATAGCGAATGAATCATATCTCCTCCACTCTATGTGATAGACTTCATTCGCCACTTTTACGGAGTGATTATCTTTTCATTCATTAAAAAAATATCTTAACTCCACCACTAACTTCTCTCTTATCATAGCTACTCATTAGTACAAGATAAAAATTATATATATATAAAAGTAAACATCATATGACATTGAAAGCATGAATTAGAGATAAAATTAATATTTAAACCATGCGATCTATTGTTGGATTATGGAGTCGATTCATCATTTTTATAAACGTTAAAAAAATAAAAAAGTTAACATCATGTGTCATTGAAGGCACGAATTAGAGATAAAATTAATATTTAAAATTATACCATTATGTAGTGCGATCTGCTGTCGGATCAAATGTGGAGTCGATTCATCATTTCTATAAAAATAAAAAAATGAACATCATGTGACATTGAAGGCGCGAATTAGAGATAAAATTAATATTTAAAATCGTATCATTATGTAGCACCATTTGTTGTCGGCCAAAACGTGGATTCGATTCATCCCTTTTTATGGAAGAATATCCCTTCGTTCATTAAACAAATATGTTATCTGCTTCCACTATAAGAAAATTTAAATATAGCAACGCCCAAATGCGTCGCTAAACACCCTATAGCGACGCAATTACGGTGTCGCTACAATAAATGCGTCGCAATATATTGCGATGCAATTAAATGCATCGCAATATTGTGACGCAACATACATGCGTCGTTAATTTTAAAAATAATTTTTAAAATATTTATGACAAAAAATATCATCGCAATTGAGTCGCTAATTAATTAATTTATTTTTTAAAAAAAATTAATTAGCGACGCATTAGCGACTTAAATTACATCGCTAATGTTTCTAAATTATTATTATTAAATATTGCAACGCATTTAGTTGCATCGCAATATTTAATAATAATATATTTTAGATATATTAGCGATGCAATTTCAGTCGCTAATGCGTCGCTAATTAAATTTTTTTAAAAATATTACGACGCCAGGTCATTGCGTCGCAATATTTAATAATAATATTTTAAAAATATTAGCCATGCAATTTCAGTCACTAATGCATCGCTAATTAATTTTTTTTAAAAAATAAAATATTAAAAATTAAAATGGTTAATACAATTTTGTTACATGTAATATTGATCGAAACATTCTTCACTCATATTGATCCAAACAATAATCATTCAATTTTTAAAATAATTAATATATTAAAATTTTGAAGTTTTCATGTACAAAATATAAAAAGTAAAAAAAAATACGTCAAGAATCCGTGCGATCACGTGGAGGCTGAAAACCCTGCGACATGTGGCTAACCATATCCTGCAACTGAGGCATCTGATCTCGCACGTCTACAAGCTCCTGCTGATGGCCTCGCATACACTGCTCAAACTCGTGCTCGAACTCCTGCCGAACCTCCTGCCGAACCTCCTGACGAACATCCTACAGAACCTTCTCCGTAATAGATCTCCGAATGTCATCTAAATGCTCGGCATGAATATCACTAGAATATCGCGAGCTGGAGGCCTGATGGTGAAAATACGCAGAAGCTTTAGTGCCCAGACTATAGACCCTGCGGTCTCGCGGCTGGGCACCAACAGCCTCCAAAAATACACGTCGACTCTCCTCTGTTGAGAGTTCGACGGGCGTCTCCCCATCAGTGGAGTCGACCTGCGATGCCTGGGAGCGAAGCTCCTCGACTCGTGTCTTTGAATTATAAAATCAACAATAAATGAATCAATAAATTTCTTAAAATAAAATTTTAGAAATTAAACAGATACTACATAAAGCTAATTTCTTACCACAACCTCCCGTGATCGCGTATCGACCCAGGAACCGTCCCTCCTGGTATGTGTTGCCCTGAATAGACGAAACTCACCAGGATCTATGCCCTCCTGCTCAGACTATAACAATAAAAAAAATTGATATTAATGCAAATATTTGTAAATAACTAAATTAGTAATTAAATTATTTATGTTTTCTTACCATACGGCGTCTGTGCTCCTGAATCGAAATGGAGCCCGAAGTGTGGCGGGAGAGACCCGTGTCAGGATCGCCCCTCTCATATCGGTGGTTTGTGCTGGCTGATGTGGACCTCCTACGCCAGCCAATGGAATACCAGGCCTACTGCCACTCATGCCAAATACCCTCTGGCACATGCGCAGGACGGTGACCCGATGACCTCCAACGATGAAGCTTATCAGAGTATCGGCGTCCCGTAAGAGCCTCCCATGCTGCCCTAATGGCATCATGGCTAGCAGGGTCCCACATAAACTTTTTCTGCATTAAAATAAATAGTTAGTTTCAGAATTTATTAAGATTAAGAAATTTTATATCAGTGATAAATTGTATTTAATAAGTTTACCTGAAACTCAGAAAAATAAAACTCCCTCGTGGCTGCAGATACGTGGCGCCAATCGTAGCCACTGGGATCTGCACGCCTCTGAAATACAGAGCTGATGTGGCTCGATACATGATCCTGCTCAATAAATCTGTTAAAAAAATTTATGTTTATAAGTAATTAACTTAAAAACATAAACATATATTTTTAATTAGTATATACTTACAGCCCATAAGCATCTAGTCGAAGTACGATGCGGCCGATGGTGGAAGAACTCTCGGAGGTATGTGCCGATCGGCTGGATGGTAATACCAATGCAGGATCACCGCTGACTGCTGGAAAGATCGAAGGTTGTGCGATGTATGGAGATCCGAACTCTCCATCTTCAAAGCTCATGTGATCTGATGCAGCAGGGCTACGTCCATGCTCACTCCGTATGTCGTCGGTAGATCTACCTCTGCCCGTCATACTGAAAATACTAAAGATTCATGCAATTAAATTACGATTAATGATTGACTATGTAAAAATTTAATACTTATAAAATAAATTTGAATTTAAAAAAACCTCTATATTTAATCGGTGTCATTTGTTTCGTGAAATGTTGGTTCAACATCCGATGCCGTATCGGACTGCGATTCAGTTTCATTATCATCAGAAGGAAACCAAACATTTGCTTCCGTAATTTCTTGGACATCACCATTTGGATCTCTAAGTGATGTTTCAGGAGCCCATGTGTCGTCCTCAATTGCATGCATTTCCATCTAATCCTCTTGAAATGCAGGGCACTCGGCTGATTGACTTGATGAACTCTCCTCTAATACGATTGTTGAACGTGGGACGATTTTAGAAACAGCCCACCAATCTCGCTTGTCGTTGCGCAAACTTGGATATCCGCAGTAAAACACTTGTTGAGCTTGGGATGCAAGGATGAATGGTTCATATTTCTACAATCTTCGTCGATGGTTCACTTCAACCAAATTGTATTCATTATGAACCCTTTTGCCCACAGGAACTGTCGGATCGAACCAATCGCAATGAAACAATACGGTTCGTTTCATATGCCAACCGGGATATTCAACTTCAACCACCTCTACTAACTTTCCGTAATAATCCTACATATTTGCTCCAACACTTTCTCCTTTAACACACACGCCCCAGTTCTGCGTGCCTCTTGAAGCTGCTAATCGTTTAATCTGAAATTTCTACCCATTAACAAAATAGCCAATAGAGGTTGTTACAGTCTTCAATGGCCATTGCGATAGACATTTAATGAAAATATTATCAGTTGTGGACCATGGATTGTTTACCTATAAAGTAATAAGCTATTCATAACCAATTCGAAAAATAAAAGCCATTATTTAAATTGATTGAATGATACTACTCACAAATTCATAAAACCAGTAAGCGAACTCCGTTTCTAACTTCTGCCCAATTGCAACTTGACTGATTCATCTGTCGTTGTCTATCACAATACATCCTTATGGGATGATAAGGATTAAAACTTATGTTAGCAATTAAATATTGTGGTATATTGTAATTTAAATTAGAAGTTCCAATTAAGCATTGAAGTATACACTTACTCAATATATGGATCGAATTCTCTACAGTTCATTAGGATGTAATAATGTGCTGCATTATACTCCATATCGCTAAGATTTCTTGACTTCTGCCCCCAAATGAACGGCCGATACCTTTAAAAATTGATATTCTACCGTCATTAGGTTCTCCTTCATCCACACATACGTCATCGTTACGACCAAGATTTTGGCTCCTCGTGTGGATGTGGCCCTTAAAGTAATGCGAAGCAAAAGCTGAAACTTCTTCGACCAAGTGTGCATTGCATATAGAACCTTCAACCCTTGCCTTATTATGCACATTATTTTTAACTTCTTAAGGTACCTATATGTAAAGTTGAGACAAAAAATTAACCAATTTTCTTGCAATGAAATAATATTTGAAATGTCAACATGTCTTAATGATGTATTTATTTACCTCTTGAAAAGATACATTCAGCGATACTACACGGGACCAGCTATGCTCGCTTCGTATGGCAAGTGAACCGGTAAATGCTCCATTGAGTCAAAAAAACTGGGAGGAAATATTCGCTCTAGCTTCTATAAAATAATTGGAATTTCCTCCTCAAGCCTTGCCATGGATACAGAAGTAATGACTGCGGCAGATAACTCCTTGAAGAACAAGCTGAGCTCCGTCAATGCCTTCCAGACATGTTGCGGAAGCAACTCACAAAAAGCTATAGGCAATAACCGTTGCATGAAAACATGGCAGTCGTAACTCTTCATGCCGAACAACTTGAGCTTATGCATATCCACACACCTACCGATATTTGAGGCATAACCATCTGAAAATTTTAACCCTCTAAGCCAGTTACATAAAACTTCTCGTGAATATCTATCAAGAGTGTCTCGTGAATTTCCTTATATCTTCAGCGAAATCAGGATGATTTTCATTGAAATGCTTACAAGCTTTTGAATCTGATGGATGCCGCATTTCATCCTCTGAATTCATGTTCGGCATGCCATCTCATATCAGCAGCTATAGCCTCAGATCTGTATAATCTCTGCAGGCATGGAGTAAGAGGAAAGTAATGCATCCTCTTGTAAGGAACACTTTTCCTCCTACTTGTATTAGCTCCCCCTTTGCCATTTTTGTACCGCAATTGCCCACAAATCTTACACCATCTCAGCTCTGAGTCTTCACCCCAATATATCATACAATTGTTCAAGCAACAATCGATCTTATTAACCGGGAGCCCAAGCCCATGCAACAACTTATTCGTTAAGTAAAAACTGTCTGCTACAACATTATCATTTGGCAAAATTTCCTTGATTAACCCAGCTACAGAATTAAATGCCTTTTTTGATAATCGATGTTCTGCCTTAATATTCAACAACCGAGCAGCCGTAGACAACTGGGAATGACCATCACAACCAGAATACAATTCTTGATTTGCAGCACGCAACATATCATAAAATTGATGTGCATCTGGATTTGGTTCTTCCATAAATGTATTCTGATTGAATTCATTACCCGATGCATTTATTACCATTTCTTCATATGTGTTTAAATTCATAAATGGTTCATCTTTGGGAATTGACACTTGTTGGCTTGTAACAGCTACCGGAATTTCCTTCGGTTCACCATGACAGTACCAACATCATAATTAGAAACAAACCCCTTTTTACACAAATGCACCTTAACAGTTTCAACATCTCTGTAGGCTTTATTCTGACACCTATTGAAGTTGCATGAGCACCTAATCCTAGGCCCATCCATCCATTCAGATTGGCTACATGCAAATGCGATAAATTCTTCCAATCCATTCAAAAAATCTGGATTAATCAAGCCATCTTTTATCCTTGCATACATCCACGAGCGAGCCGCGCTCATTTTTGACCGACTTATACAATTTCTGGTATCATTAAAGGAAACCACAATATAAAACTATATTAGCATTAATACATATATAACTAAATTATTTCTTTTACTCAACTAAGGTAAATAACAACTACTTAAATCATTTATAACTAAACCAATTTTCTTTTACACAACTAAGGTCCCTACCCTGCAAGGCCGGGCCACGGCTACGATCATTGCCACGTGCTAGCAAGGACCGAGGCACAGGTTCATGCCAGGCATAATGCTAGGGATTGGGTTCGGGCCGGGCCGCAATGCGGTCCGTTCAATCATCGGACTTCACATGCAATCAAGGATCCTAAATTAATTCCACCTTCACTCTATGTCTAAAAGGTGAGGCCCTATCCCATTCAAGAATATTTTTTGTGATATGTTATTCTGCTATTAATTATCATCGATGGTTTACGTTGAAATTTCAGCAGCATTTCCCTATATGTTCTCCTAAATGTGTGGCATATATGCCACACTAGGAGAACGCATGAGCAAATACAAACCGCAATCTCAACCAATGATGATTAATAGCAGACTAACATATCGCAAAAAATATTCTCAAACTATCCACCAGGATAATTTGAGAATTTGCAAGACTAAGTCTTACAAATTCTCAAATGGGTCTAAAGGTTATAGTGCTGTGATTAATAATATGGAAATTCGAAGACAATCAAACTTATGCTTGTTATTCATAAATTCTTGTCAATTATACATATATAGAAATAGTGTTCTATATATAACTAACTTCTTAAGATTATTATGTCCAATATAAATGTTTGTGAAGTCTAAATATAAATCATTGAACCTGCTAAATTGTTGCTGAAAATTAAATAAAACTACAACAAGATTTTCATTCTAGCATTACATAATTTAATGCATCATTCAATTTGAAGCAGAATGTAAATAATCAAGACATAACAATTGTAAATAACTACAAATGCACATCTATTATTGCATAAACAGTTGTAAAGAAACCCTAATAATAGAATTAGGTCTTTTTTAACCCTTAACTAAGAGTGATAATAGTAGTCTAAAACATGTTATTGGATATGAAACATAAACATAATAATATTTTTTTAAATTAAATAATGATGATCATTAATAATCTAAATCATTGAATATGATGTTACTATTTCTAAACATTTATACATAAAAAAATTATAAGATTATATACTTTTAACCACATTAAGTGATCAAAAATGGATTGTTTAAATTAATAACATCAATTTTTCCAACTTGATGCATATGCTGAACATTTTAATTCAAATTCTACATCTAATGATTTAAAACATGAATGCAAAACCATTATTATGTAATTACTATTTTTTAAACGGTGGCCTAGTCACCGTGGCCAGGCCACCGCCGGCCACGGCAGCGGCCGTGGCCTGAGATGACAGCCACGGCGGCGCCGTGGCCTGAGATGACGGCCACGGCCGCCGCCGTGGCCGGCGCCTCAGGGGTGGGGGAAAAACCCCACCCCAATATTTTTTTTAAACTGGTGGCCTGGCCACTGTGGCCAGGCCACCGCCGGCCACAGCAGCGATCGTGGCCGTCATCTCCGGTGACGGTCGCGGCCGTGGACTGAGACGACGGCCACGGCCGTCGCCGTGGCCGGTGCCTCAGGGGTAGGGAAAAAACCCCACCACCCCAACAAATTTTTTTTTTAAACAGTGACCCGTGGCCAGGCCACCGCCGG
>UESW01001895.1:267728-331358 GCA_900491605.1 Calamus simplicifolius
TCTGGATTACCACTTGAGTGGTAATCCAGATTACCACTGCAAGATAGATTGCTATTCATAAATCGTACCAAACATGATAATCTAGTGGGGCCCTTTAAAATTACCGATAATTTGGATAGATTACCTCCTACCAAACGCCTCCTTAGAGATTTTAACTTTTACAGTCTTCTTTGCGACTCTCTCACCTACTTTATTCGATGATTATCTTTTCATATATAAAGCAGTTTTAAATAATTATTAAATTTATAAAAATATTGTTCTTTGTTAATACCTACAATCTAATCGATATGTAAGATTGAACAAATCCATCATTCTTTCTAATTTCAAATTTAAACATTATATATATTGCTTCTAATTTAGTGCCTTTTGTGTATTTGTGATGCGATGGAACTTAATTCTTATTTGAATATTTCTTTATGAGCAAAATGATTACGAATAAAAAATATTAACATAATAAGAAAAAATTTTGAGCTAATTAGAGTTTTAAAAATAAAATATTTTGTTATTTATTATTGTGCGCTTGTGAAGTCGTTTTTTTCTTTATTTCTATTATATTGTTTAAAATATAATTATTCTAGCTACATCCTTTACTCTGTGGTTGAATATAATTCTTAAATTTTTTTTTGAAATTATGATTATGATAATAAAATTGTTTATATTGTTGTCTTTGAAATGTTGTTTCTTAAATTGAAGCGTTTCGCGGTCCTGAAATCCTTCACTTTCTTCTTAATGAAGTGCTTTTGATCAGTAAAATGGCAGGCAGAAAAAGAGGTCTTATAGTTATCTTGTTTAATGGTTAGATTTTTTTATCTTCGATTTTTGGCTTGGGTTTCGAAAGCTTTATGGTGGCTACGGCAAGAGTTTTTGTTCTCTTTCTCGGGTGAGCTTGGTTGGTCTATTGGCAATCATAAATATGTGCGGTGGGACATGAGCTCTTGACTTCATTGTGCTCCTCTTTTTTTTTTTTTTGGCAGCAGCTGCTGCTGCTGCTTTTCTTTTTCTTCGGTACAAATGAATAATTACATTATCTAGTATAAATTAATTCAGATTAATCAGAGTACAAAATATACTGCAAAAGAGATGAATAGGGGTCACTTAACCTCTAGGTCCATGAACCAGCATGCTGGGCCACAGAAGAAGCCATCCAATTCGCTACCGTATTGGCCTCACGATAAATATGGCGGATCTGAGCGAAGTAAACCTCCCGCAGGATAGCCCAAATGTCAGTAAAAATCGGGTTAACTGGACAAGAATGACAATTCACCTTATGCAACCAAAAATGACCGATAGAGAATCACCCTCAATCAATAGCCTCTGAGCATGAAGAGTTCGGGTAGCATAAGAAATACCGCCCAAGCCGCATGAAGTTCAGTCATAGTAACGGAGGAATCAAGAATACTGAACCCTCCAGCTCCCAGTAAGTCACCATGGGGACCACGATCACGAACGCAGAACCACCAGCTCTACACTTTCATTAAAATTGATTTTGACAGCTTCTTTTTTTGCTTAATAATTCCTATCATCGCTCCTGGCTAACATAAAATAAAAATAATAAAAACAAAAAAAATAAATGTCACGTGATATTAAAGGCACGAATTGGAGATAAAAATTAATATTTAAAACATATCATCATGTAACATGAACTCTTGTGCCGTGCGTGAGAATCGACGCTTGTTGAATTGTTTATTAATATGCAAATTTCCTTTGATTATATTTATATGTTTTAATTAGTGTATCAAAAATTGATTTCTTCTTCTATTCGATTTATTTATATTTATTATATTATTTATATTAAAATAAAATTATATATTTGATTCCTAATCATATATGCAGAAATATGAACTAATATATTTATCATGATAAATAATGTAAATCATAATAGATACATAATACCTTCATTGCTCCATGCAAATAGGTTGACTTTTCTTCAGATAAGGGTAAGGATCTTCCACACCTTACGGTTTCTCACATCGATTGTGTAAACTTTCGTAGAGATCAGGCGTAGGACTTTTCGTTTATTTAGCTTTATGCCTTGTCCATCATAGAGGAGCTTCAAATGGATATGGTTGAGGGATGTTTATGTTAATCGTGGATTCAAATTTTGAATTCACGTAATCCCTCGATATATCTTAATCGTATCTAACCGATACGCTTAATAAGAAAAATCAACATTCTTTCACTTGGTCCGTATATTTATTACTATAGTAAGAAACAAATACATGGATAATGGCAATAGGTCCTCTTAAAATTGAGTATTATTTACCATGTATCACAATGTATTATATTTCTCAAACATAAATCCATATAACTTAATGAATAAACCCCATATTTATTCTAGGTCCAACTGCTCATCGCAAAATAAATGTGTACACTAAATAACTGAATGTAAAAAAATCACAACCATAAAGAGTTTCATTGTACAAGTAGTTATCCATGCAACTAAATTATATCGTGGACCAACTCCCATTCGTACCACAGATCCTTAAAATTCTTAATTTGCATGCCTTTAGTTAAGGATCAGTTATCATCAATTCAGTGCTAACATGTTCTATACCACTTTGTTTTCTTTAACATATTCTTTTATGGCTAAATGCTTAATATCGATGTGTTTACTTTGACTACCACTCTTATATTTTTTAGCCAAAAATATAACAGCTGAATTGTCATAGTACAATTTAATTGGCCTAGCAATAGAATCAACAATTCTAAGCTCTGAGATGAAACTCTTCAATCATACACGTGTGATATAGCCTCAAACAAGCAATGAACTCTGCTTACATATATAGTAGAGGTAGCAGTTAGATATGTACATCATGACTTTTTAGCAGCTCTCAGTGGTCTAAACCTGGATTACTCTGATATCTTTCCAACATCCCAACTATAAATGCTATGTCAGGCCTTGTACAGACCTGAGCATACATCAAGCTACCAACAGCTGAGGCATATGGAATGTTTTTCATTTCCTCCCTCTCAAAGTCATTCCTTGGGCACTGATTCAAATTGAATCTATCATTCTTGACTATGGGAGCTATACTTGGTGAACAATCTTTCATCCGAAATCTCTCTAAGATTTTGTTGATATAGGTTTCTTGAGATAGCCTAAAACACCTCGAAGTCTGTCTCTCTGAATTTTAATGCCAATGACATAAGAGGCATCACCCATATCTTTCATGTCAAAATTCTTAGAGAGAAATTACTTCACCTCATGTAACATACCTTTATCATTGGTTGCAAGTAAAATATTATCTACATATAGAATCAGAAAATAAATTTTGCTCCTACTGACCTTCTGGTATATACATTGATCCATGATGTTCTCTACAAATCCAAATGAAGAAATCACATTATGAAATTTTAAGTATCATTGTCGAGAGGTTTGTTTCAACCCATATATAGATCTCTTAAGCTTGCATACCAATTGCTCATTATCACTAGAGGAAAAACCTTCAGGTTGTTTCATATAAACCTCTTCCTCTAGATCTCCATTGAGAAATGCAGTTTTCACATCCATTTGTTGCAACTCTAGGTCAAAATGTGCAACAAGTGCCATGATTATGCGGAATGAATCTTTCTTGGATATAGAAGAAAATGTCTCCTTGTAATCAATTTCCTTCCTTTGAGTGAATTCTTTAGCAACGAGTCTTGCCTTATCGCTCAATGTTGCCTAACGAGTCTTTCATGGTCTTAAAAACCCATTTACAACCAATGCTTTTTCTCCATCAGGCAACTCAACAAGATCCCAGACTCCATTAAATGCTATAGAATTCATCTCATCTTTCATAGCATCTTACCATAAATTGGATTTCTTACAATTCATGGCTTGTAAAAATGTTTCAAGATCATTTTCAGCTCCAATATTATAATATGACTCTTGAATATGTATAATATAGTCACTGAAAATTATTGATTTCTTTTCTCTTGTAGATCTTCTTAATATTGTAACAACCTCCTCTGGCGAAGTTGATTGTTCAACTATCTTTGGTAACTCATGAGAGACTAGATCTACTAGTTCATTATCAGCAAATTATAAAATTTCAACGACGATTGTATAATGCCTGTTTGATCTTGAGGGCACTATAAATGATAATCAGTTTGTCACTTGAAGTGGAAGGTTGAGCATCAGAATGTTTCCTTTCAAGAATCATGCTCTGCAATTGATCACTCCCACTGATCAAGTCATTCTCAAGAAATTTGGTATTTCTTAATTCCATAATCCTAGTTATGTAAGATGGACAGTAAAATCTATATCCCTTGGATCTCTCGGCATATCCAATAAAATATCCACTAATAGTCCTAGGGATCAGCTTTTTCTCTTGTGGATTGTATACTCTCACTTCACATGGGCATCCCCATATGTGTACATGTTACAAACTTGGTTTTCAACCTTTAAATAACTCAAATGATATTTTAGAAACAACCTTGGTTGGAATCTGATTCAATATGTACACAGCTGTCTTGAGAGCTTCTGTCTACAAGGACTTAGGCAGTTTGGAGCTGCTAATCATGCTCCTCACCATGTCCATCAATGTTCGGTTCCTTCTTTCTGCTGTACTATTATGATCAGGTAAGCCAGGTAAACTATATTGGGCAATAATCCCATGTTCTTAAAGGAACTTCGCAAATGGACCAGGCATTTGTCTATCCTCTGTGTATCTTCCATAATACTCACCACCTCTATCATATCTCATAATTTTAATTTATTTTCTATATTGTGTTTCTACTTCTGCCTTGAATACCTTAAAGGCATCTAATGCTTCATTCTTATTATGAAGCAAGTAGAGATACATAAATCGTGAGTAGTCAGCAATGAAGAAGATGAAATATTTCAGACCATGAAAATCCATATCCAGACAACAAATATCCGTATGTATGATCTCTATTAGGTTTGAAATCCTCTTGGCACCTTTCTTTGACTTGTTGGTCTTGCCCTTAATGCATTCCATATAAGTGTCAAAGTCAATCAAGTCCAAAGTACTGAGTACTCCTTCATTACTAACCTCTTGATTTTATCTATGGAGATATGTCCCAATCTCCTATGCCACAATATAGAAGAGTTATTATTTACAACACATCTTTTGATGCCAGCCTAACATACATCACATCATGAGTGATATCATTTTGCAAATTAATATAGAAAAGACCATCAGACAAAGTACCATTACCAGTATAAGTTCGGATTTATAATATAAACTGGAAGAAGTATCTAAAAAGTTGAAGGAATAATCCAAAGGTACAAGTCTTGAAACTGAAATTAAATTCCTAGAAAAACTAGGTACATAAAAGGTCATTTCCAAATTTAAAATAAAACCACTACTAAGAACTAAAGTGCATGTCCCTATAGCTTTCACATGTAAGCGCATCTTATTTCCTGCAGAGATATACTGCTCACTTCTGATCGGCTTCCTTAGGTTTTGCATGCCGTGCAAAGTATTGCAAATGGATTGTAGAATCAGAATCAATCCATCATGTGTTATAAATAATATCAGTCATATTACCGTATACCTCTCAAATATTTATGGTGTCTTTTGGGTTCAATAAGACCTTTTCCAAATATCTTTTATTCATTGGTTGTCAACCAAATGCTTCTTTTCAACTTGTTTCTCATCTTCTTTCTAAGATTGGCAACTTCTTTTACATTGATATATTTCTCAGCTTGAGTTAGTAGCTCAATCAGGTCTTTGGAGGGTGCTTCATGAGGGAGGAAAATTGCGTTAACGGGTTATAAATAGGTCATACCAATTTAAGAGTATTATAGCAAGGGAATCATTGCATACCCGGCCCATTCATTAATCATCTCAAAAATCTAAACCCAAGCCTAGGATGTGTATTATATGGATTATGTGACATGGCTTGTGTAACTCATTTAATAATCAAATTGTATTTGAATTGACACCAATGCATGACCTATTTTTAACCTGTATAACTTAAAATAAAATTTTATTTTATCTACCCTATATAAGTTGTACAACCCATCTAATACTAACTCAATCATAAAATAATTATATATCCATAATCATAAAGTAATCATGAAACAATTTAGTAAGGATCTTAATAGTTAAAAATTAAAAGGTAAAATTAACTTGGATAAGTTAAACATGTCTAATGGGATGTACCTGAGTTTACGGATCATATTATGTGAACTAACCCATTTAATAACTGAGCCAGTTATGGGTCAATTTTGAGACAATCAGTCAATTTGAGACATGACTTGTTTATTAATTATGTTTAATAAGTCAACCTAATTTTGATCTAAATATATTATACTAAATCCAACCTACTAACTTTGTATCACGTTTAAGTCGTGTTCACGTATTGTATCCAAAATTATCACCGTTAGCGCTTTAAAAGAGGAAAGTTAAATCGAGAGTTTCTCAAGCTATTGATAAGAGCTACCATGGCCACCAAGGAATCCAACTCTGTATCACGTTTAAGTCGTGTTCACGTGTTGTGTCCAAAATTATCACCGTTACCGCTTTAAAAGAGAGAAGTTAGATCGAGAGTCTCTCAAGCTATTGATAAGAGCTACCATGGCCACCAAGGAATCCAACTCATAAACTTCTAAGGCTTTTGTACTGAACTATCAATTATAATCTCTTAATAACTCATCTTCTCTTTGCTTGATTGCCATTAGAGCTCAGCTGCCTGAAGGAATAATTAAGGTAGTCCAAGACCTAAATTATCAAGACTAAGTTGCCTTCTTCAACATTGCTGAAAACCTTAGCACATTATATCACCATAGGCCCATGAAGAAGGTTTTGAAGCTCTTTAGATAATCAACAAGATCAGAAATCCCATCATATAGCTTTAGTTGAGGCATTTTGAAATTTAAAAGCAATAGTTCTGCCATGATTTCTTTGATGAATAGTGGCTTATGGAGGAATTCAAGCTAATCTAGTAGATCTGCTACCCCTACCTCTCACTTGGCTCCATAGCTCTACTTTTCTGATTCGTCTCCTCTAACTGGTTATCTGTTCGATTGTTAGGTTCGTTTACTAAAGGAGGTCTTGAACTCGATTTCTCATTCAATCATGACAGTTGAACTTGGGACTCCTTGTCAAGTCGGTAATCTTCGTGTTCACCCCTTGCTTGCTAATACAAGGGATCTTAAGGATTCTCATGAGGCTCCAACTTTCGATCATTGCTCGAGCCTTGATAAGCCCTTTGGCCAATACCTTGTGGGACCCTAGATTGGACTCTTGTGGGATCAATTTTTGAACCAAAATTGTCAAGGCTTTAACACACTTCAAGAGGGTGTTGAATTAATCATGAGTGACTATGGCTAAGGTGTCTAGATTGATGGAATGTCCTAAATTTTGGAAGGTGAGCTAGGCATTACTCATCTTTTGATCTTTCTCTTGAGTGACATGGTTGAGGTTGCTGCTTGTTTTATAGATGATGCCAATAAATTGATATTTGAAATCAGTGTCCAAACACCAATCAACATGAAGATGGTAATTCGTTTGGCAAAGCATGGACTACTAATCTAAATCTAGTCTTTTATGAGATAAATAAGAGAGTCAAAGATTTTCTTGGCAACAACTCTCTTAAGGCTTAAGTCAACATAGAGATCAAAAAAGAGGAGAAAAGTAGGAAAGGAGAGAGAAGATTTATCCCAGCCTCTTCTCATATTTGTGTATAGGGAGCTTTTTTATAGAGATGAAAAGTCCTAATTTGGTCCACTTAGGTCACGTTCGGCAAAGCTAGTGGCAACAAAACTTTTAAAAGTAAAGTTTTTAAAAGGATAAAATACTAACTACTATAATATGATTTAAGCATTATCAAATTGCATCCATGTGGTTCGAAATATTATACTTAACTACATATATTTTAAGAGCTATTAAATTATGCCCATGTGGCTTTATATGTTACACTTAACTACCATCTATTTTAAACATTATCAATTTATATTCATGTGGAAGTTTGGACATATTAAGTAAAGCTTGGGTAAGTTTAAACTCTATGGGTAGTTAAGTATAATATTTCAAATCATATAAATATAATTTGATGATGTTTAAAATATATAGTAATTAATTATAATATATCAAACTACATAGGTATAATTTGATAGTGTATAAAATATATAGCAGTTAAATGTAACATCGGAAACCATATGGATGCAATTTGATAATACTTAAACCACCTGCTAGTAACCTATATTTTAATCTTTGAAAAGCTATTGGCTATTTAGTTACTATATTTTTAAAGTGTCGTGAGATTTAATATTTGTTTGGTAACTAAACTAAAAGAATATTTTTAGAATAAAAATATTAAAGACATTGCATAATACTTTTAACCATCTAACTTATTAAAATCATTATTATAGATTATTCTAATAACATTATAATATAATAGTATCATATTATAACAATAATAAAATATATCATATTGTAATATTGTAATATACTCAATTCAACTAAGCCTTTTCTCAACTACATAGGGTCGACTACATAAATCTACTTCCTCCACTCTGCTCTATTCAGGACTAAGTCAATACTCAAATTATAAATAGTTATATTTTTTAATTATTTTTATTTATATTAGTTTAGGTCTATCTTTACCTCTATCATTATCATGGATTATTAAAAATTACTCTTTCTAATATTTTAATATAATAGTAAATATAATGTAAGATTATTATAATATATTATTTAAATATTATTTAATAATTATATTATATTATTTAGCTACAACAACAATAAAGCCTTAATCCAAAACTAGTTGAGATCGGCTACATAATTTTTTTTCCATTTAGCTCTATTCTGAATCATAGTTTATGAGATGCAAAAAATTAAATTTTTTTATCATTTCCTTTCATTTAATTTTTGATTTATCCCTATCACTTTTTTCCTTTACATATTTCAAGTTATTTCTTTGCATATGTACATCTTTATGTCTATGTTGCATATATCTAAATCATCTAAGTCATCGTTTTCTTAATTTATTCTCGATTGGAGCTATCTCTACTTTTTTATGAATGGTTTCATTCTTATCTTATCTTTTTTTTATTACCACACATTCATCTTAACATTCTCATTTTCATCCTATCTTATATATATTTTTCATCTAACATTCTATACCATGAAACATAGCTGATCTTATGGCTATCTTATAAAACTTTCTCTTCAACTTAGTAAGTACTTTATGATTAGATAGTATTCCAGTTGTACTTTTTTTTATTGTATTCAACTTGCTTTAATCTTATGATCGCATCATCCTTAATCTCTCATACCTTTTAAATAATTGATTCTAATTATCAAAAATAATTATTTTTAGTAGCTTTATGGTCCATAATTTTTACTATACAGTTATTTTTATTTTTAATTGTACCAAAATTATATTCTATATATTTTATTTTTATCTTACTTAACCTAAAAACTTTAGATTCTAATGCAACTTATCATAGTTCTAATTTATGATTAACTCCAGCCTTAGTTTCATTTACTAGTAATATAATCTACAAATAACATGCATCATGAAATATATCCTAAATATGTCTAGCAAGCTCATGTATAACTAAAGAAACAAGATAAAGACTAAGAGCAATAGATCCCTAATGTATAACTACTATAATAAAAATTTCGCTAGTATTACCACAAGTAGTTTTTTACACTAGTAATTGCTCCATCATACTTATCATTTATTATGTTAATATACCTAATAGGTGCTCCTTTCTTTTCTAACACCCATAATAAGATTTTTGTTTAGGAATCCTATTATATACTTTCTTTAAATCAATAAAAACCATACAAAGATCCTATTTCTTTTCTCTATATACTTTTTCGTTAACATCTTAAGAAGAAATATAGCTTCTATAGTTTACCTTCATGCATAAAACTAACTTGGTTCTCTAATATTTTTGTATTACATCTCGACTTATGTTCAATTACGCTTTTTCAAAGCTCATAGTATGGCTCATGAATTTGATTCTATGATAACTAGAGCAGTTTTAAATCTTCTTTTTTATAAATTATGCTATAATACTCTTTCTCCATTCATTAGGCGTCCTTTTAGGTTCTAAAATCTTATTAAATAAATTTGTTACCCAAGTTACTTTAGAATCATTAGGCATTTTCAATTTACAAAGAATTTTAATTTTTACAAGAATATTTTAAATTTTAATAAAAAGAGAAGAACACTTAAAAAAATCAAAATTTATAACAAAATTTAAATAAAATTTAAAAATATAATAATTGATTACTATGTTTTTTATTATGAACTAAATACAATAATATTTATTATTAAAAATTTAACTATGAAGTATAAAATTACTAAAAAAATATAAGATTTTTAATAATATTATATTACCACAAACCAAATTCCGCTTAAGAGACTTCATATCTAAATTACTTTGCAACTCAAATCCCATCTAAAGATTGGCTAGCTTCAGTTCAGACCAGTCTGATTTTAATAAATAAGACCTATCAAGCGCCTGGGTTGGAGCAAATAAAACCATTCTGTTCCCCACACTAACATATAACATGCGCTACATGATCATAAAACAGTGAAGTAATGGTATAACTAACAAATTTCTTAATAAACGTGAATCGCCATAAGAATAAAACGATGCATCATATGTCACGCACACTATAAATTGTGGATTGGTTCCAAGTCTACATCAGCTCAGAATCATAAGAGGCAGTCTCCTGTCCTGCTACATAACAAGATGAGATCAAGTTGAGGTCAGGTTGCGTACACGAGATCCAGACTTAAAAACTGAAAATTTATATGGGTTTAATTTTGAACATCTGATTCGGTCTACAAACAAATTGGATCTGGCTGTCATCTCAGTATGTGTCCCAACAGCGGCCCTAGCTAGCATTCATAATACAACAAGACAAATTCTTCTAGCAAATTTACCAAATAAATAAATAAATAAATAAATGAAATTGTTGCGCAAAATGAATTTTCCAAATCTGAAAGCATTTTTCCATTATTAAAAAAAAATATCCACAAAACTTTAAATTAACAAGAGAATGCAAAAGTTAACACCTGGCAGAAGATAGGCATGACGGTCATAAGAAAAAGTGATGGTCGAATTAAAGACCATATTGCAAAGTAAACTTTTATACCCAACCCATGGATTTGATGAATATTTTATGTTTAATCCTCAACTCTTGCATGCATTCGCAAAGTAGGTGCATGCGAAAACGAGCATCACCATACACAAAATCCTGGTCAAAGCGCGTGGTAGATGAATTATTCCAGAAATAAGCAATAACACCAACGGCAAATTCCTGGGAGCAGTCTCCCGCTTATTCAAATACATCATCAGCCACGCAACTCACAGATACTTTTATTATAAGCAAGTCCTCAGAGACATTATTATTATTTTTTGGCAAACTTAAAATCGTTTAGCGGTTCATCCCGGCGTGGACGCCTGGTGGCGTGATTGCCGGCTGCCCCTTCATCTCCATGTTCGCCTGCCACCCTGCAAAAGCCCCAGAGACCAGACTCATTGCCCCTCATCCTATCCAAAACCACGCGCACATCCGTGCACGCAAACAATTTAAAGCGGGGAAGAGATCGAAAGATGCATGCAAACCTATGATCAGGTCGAAGCCCCGGCGCTGGAGCTCGCGGTACTCCTGGGACAGGGCCAAGGTCTCGCAGCAGCAGTGGACGAGGCAGTCGTTGCAGGGGCTCTTCTTCAGCGAGTACTGCTTCCTCAGCTTGGTCCGGTAGAACCACGAGAATATGCAACTATACGCGGTCGTGAGCATTAGTAGAGCATACAACGCTCCACTTGTCCCACACGCTTCACATGCATGTAGGTATCGTTAGAGAAATTAAGCAGCCATGAACCCAAAAGTTATACAAAAACATGTTGACGGAATTCATTGAGTGACTTACAGGAGGATCCTCTATCGACGATCTCGGCAATCCGACCGAATGTTACGCATGGGCAGAAGCATGTGAAGCAGCCTACAAGAAAAGAGGGAGATTGCATTAGAGGACGTGGCAGATGGGATTTTTGGAGTGAGAGAGGAGGGGCCGCGGACAGTTGCCGCAATCGTCGAAGCAGTCGCAGAGGCCGGTGGACCATGGCACAGGCGCCTGATGACTCATGAGGAGAGGAAAGGGGAGAGAGATGGGCTGGGATCGATGGAGCTAGCTCAGAACAAGTAATGGCGCAGTCGATATGCTGTGGTGTCCTCAGCAACTAATCGGTGCTATAAATAGGCGAGCGAATTGTTCTTTGGTTATCCAACACGTCCTTGCATTACCAATGAGGTGTTTAACCACATTGCACCTTATACTGTGTAATATAAAGAGGCTTGCTCTATAGACTTTACCTAGGTACTCTGATCAATTGATGATATCTCAAAAATAACATTAATATAAAAAAGATTTTCCTAACTAAATTTTTTTTGCCTATGGTGGGGTTTGTCACCGGAATTTGTGGCTTTGATTCTCCAGCGATCTTATTTCATGATTTGGCAATTTTTTCTAGGTTGTGCCTGACACTACTAGAAATTAACCTTTCAACGCAAGGAACAAAATTTCTTGAAGAAAGTTAAAAATCCCTTGGTGAAAAGTTTCACCGAGGGATTTTCAAGAAACATTCGTCCCTTGGAATATATGATGTTGATGAAAGTCTTTGCTAAAATTAAATCCATTTTTAAAGAAGGTCACCATGATTTAAACTTTTGGTAAAGAGTTTCACCTCTTCGCTAAAAATTATAATCCATTTGTAAAGAATTTATGGTCACCATGATTTAAACTTTGGTAAAGAGTTTCACCGAGGGATTTTCAAGAAACATTCGTCCTTGGAATATGATGTTGGTGAAAGTCTTCGCTAAAAACACCGAGGGATTTTCAAGAAACATTCGTCCTTTGGAATATATGATGTTGATGAAGTCTTCGCTAAAAATTAATTCATTGTAAAGAATTTATGGTCACCATGATTTAAACTTGTAACAATCTAATCATTGTATTGAAACCCCATGATATTTTATTTCTCCTAATAAAGTATGGAAGTGATGGTTTGAACATGTGACCAAAGAATTCAAAGGCTAGACCCTTACCGCTGCACCAATCTAATCGTTAGCAACAAAGGGTGTAAGCCTAGGGTTTTGATAGATTTGAACGAGTTAGAAAGAGGAATGAAGAAATTTTTTTGGTTTAATTAATGATATTAAAAATCAGTACATAATATTAATTTTACTTAAGACTTTTATTTTTATGCTAGTAAGAAAATGACATATGCTAGGTACAAGATTTTAAAATCACTAAAAGATTTCTAAGAAAAAATTCTTTTATGATATCATTTTTTAATTTTTAAAAATATCTTATCATCACCAAAGGATTTATTCCTTAGTAAATCTCTAAAGAACCAAACTTTTCTTACAAATCTCTTACTAAAAATTATTTAAATAATCACTCACTGATCCCTTGTAGATTACCAAGGGATTTTAAAGGAATTTATCAAGAAAAATATATTGCTAGTAAATTTCTTAAAGATTTCTTACTTAAATTAGATTTTAAATGTAATTTAAAATTTCTTAAAAAAATTTTAATCCCTTAGTAATTTTTCAGGAATATATCTCTTGATGATATTTTTTATTATGAAAGATTGATTTATGGTAGTGTGAAACCTTGGTAGGACCATGTGCAACTAGGACAGCGACGAGGAGCTTCAAATTCTTGGAGCTATTCTCAACTTTTTTTAGTGGAATAAAACATAATCATGAAGCATTGACTCATCTATTTGGCTTCACCTATCCATTATCTAAACATAACCATCACGCTACCTTGTCGCTGTTGCTTTATTGTTTATCTTTTCATGCGTTTTTTCCAAAGATCATAAACATATAATTTAGTATTAATAACATTATTTTTATTTTACTAACTAATTTAAATTACAAAAATCTCGACTTTTTTAAATTTTTGATGAATTCTTTATAATTGTTAAATCCTGGGCCTTTAAAACTTACGACGTGCTATATATATATATATATATATAGCCAAGTGGCCAGCCCACTGAATTTGGATGAGGTAAGCTGTACTACTTTTCGGCTGACCTAGACGTCCGCTGCTCATACTTCATTTTCTGCCCCTTTCCCCACACACTGTGGTGGTGGACTCCTTTCGTCTGGTCCAGTCGACACGCATAGTGGTGGATTCAATTATTATAGGAAAAAAATTTTCTGTATCACCGTCGGTGCAAGAAGCATGCATTAAAATGTGTTATTGATCGTACATATATATATATATATATATATATATATATATATATATATATATATATATATATATATATATATATATATATATATATACGTCATAACTTATTAGACCGTGATACACATGCTCACACGAACATATGGCCAATGATATATTTCGATGCATAACTTTGTGCATCAAGGACGATGCACAAAGTCACTCTGTACTACTTTTTGGCTGATCTAGATGTTCACTGCTCATACTTCATTTTCTGCTCCTTTCCCCACACACTGTGATGGTGGACTCCTTTTATCTGGTCCAGTCAACACGCAGGGTAGTGGTGGATTCAATTATTGTAGGAAAAAAATTTTCTGTATCACCATCGGTGCAAGAAGCATGCATTAAAATGTGTTATTGATTGCGCATCTATGCAGATATATGTGAAATACGTCATGTTGCCGCGGAAATCCGTTCTCCGACTCGAGTGCGCATCCGGCTCTAGGTCCGAACTCCGATCTCAATGTCCGAGGTGGAACCTGCAAGACAGTCCGCGCTCGCAAAGGATTTTCTTGGGGTTATCCTCTTCGGGGGACCCTTCGACGCTCAAGTCAGTAGAGATTCACAACAGGTAGATGTGGGGAGAAGACTTTTCACAAAAGAAGCTTCCTCCAAGCTCTCGATCGGAGCTCTAATGGAGTAATCGATTCCTTCCAGCCAAATGAATGTGTAGAAGTTTTTTGTAAGGTGATTAGTGTGTCAGAAAGTTTGCATAAGAGATTGCGTACCTGAGAGGTTTGAGGACTGTGATATTTATAGGCGATCACCTGATTCTTTAGGCGCATCGTGGGGGTCCGAAAGTTGTTGTAATTCGAATCAACTTTATTGTGAGGTCAGTAGGATCTGTATCTTGTCAGTTAGGGGATCGACGGCTGGGAGAGCTGGCTGATACCTTGGGATTCAACGATCATGTAGGCTCTAGGCCACTCCTGGGTATGATTCTCTGTTTGGAATCTTATTCTGTTATAGTGGGTACGAACTCTCCTGCGTCGGATTCTGCAGAGGCATTTGAGTGCTTCGGTCTGGTCGAGGCAGAGGACAACTTGATTTTTCGGGGCATAAAGGCGGGTTGAGTTACCGAAGCATAAGGATGGCTTGTGTCGCCGAGGTATGGATACCTCGGGTTACCGAGATATAAGAATGGCTCATATCGCCGAGGTATGGATACCTCGGATTACCGAGATATAAGGATGGCTCGTGTCGTCGAGGTATAGATACCTCGGCTTACTTGGATAATCCGACCTCACTAAAGTGATTGACCTTGCTAAAGGTGATTGTCCTTAGTCACTTGGTGGTCATGATAGCTGGCCGGCAGGATGTTGTGATTGGGCTCAACCCAACTGTCGATGTGTGCGGGCCTTAATGTAATGACAATTTTACCCCTCATTACATGCCCCCCACTCCCTAGTTCGAAGTGTAAATTCTGATATAGGGAGTAGAATTCTAGAATGACCTTATTCAAAGGGATCCGATGGGTCAGATCTAGGTATGCTGGAGAAATGGAAACCATTAAGAAACAGTTTGACGAGAGTCGGGACATGCTAAGTAGAGATGCTGCCGAGGAGAGGAGTCGCCTGAATGGGATGCTCGGCGAGACGGAGGAGAAGATCTAGCAGCTACAATGTTGCATTATTGCCAGGGATGGTAGGATTAAATGGCATCAGGAGAAAATAGCCAAGCTTGACGATGAGTTCTCCCAGTCCAGGGAA
Organism: Calamus simplicifolius; assembly: GCA_900491605.1. Lineage (NCBI taxonomy): Eukaryota > Viridiplantae > Streptophyta > Magnoliopsida > Arecales > Arecaceae > Calamus > Calamus simplicifolius. Next base: position 283,658 of record UESW01001895.1, read on the forward strand.
GAAGCTAACAATAGGCAGTCAAGAATCAATGACCTTAAGGATAGGATCGAGTAGGTCAAGGCTGATAAGCTGAGGGCCTTTGGTGAGGTCGAGGAATTGACCGAGAGAATAGCCCGGCAGGAGGGGGAGGTACGATATCGTCTCTTTAACTTTCCCTATTTTCTCATTGTTGCACCGACTAATCTTGTGCTTAGAGATGGGGAAGGCAAAACTCGAGGGCCAAAGTTAATTAGAGAACCTGCAAGGAGAGCTGGCGTCGAGTCGCCGGAGGAGCTTGGAGCTCAAAGGCCAGGTTGCTGAGATCGAGAAGCAAATCGCCTCGCTTCGGAGTCGGGTTACTAAGACTGAAAGGCAACTCGCCCTACTTCGAGGCGAACAGGATGCAACCTGTGCTGAGGCGTTCCAGCTCGGCACGAAGGAGGTTTGAGCCAGGATATTTCGGGAGCACCCGAAATGGGACCTCTCTTTCCTTGAGGGGGAGGGCCTTGACATGCAGGCCCCAGGGACCGAGTTATCAGTAGAGACCGAATATGAAGAGGTCTCGGATATTGATGTAGATGCCCCCCTGGGGGCTGGTGCAACTGTAGACTCGGGTGTGGACGGTAAAAAGGGGAAGAGCCATCTGAGCGACGTAGGGATGCCTGAGGTTCATCGATTGGCCACCTTCGAAGCGGGCGAACGAGCCATGTTTCTCCAGTGCCGGCCGCTGATGCCCCTGAGATTGGGCCCATGCTCTGATAACTGAGGATCGGTTCGGATTTTGTGTTATTATTTTTCTCTTTGTTGGCCGTCCATAGAAGACTTCAATGGAATTTACGAATTTCCTTTGTCTCCATTATGCGCCTTTTTTCCTCTTTTTTGCGTTATTTCAAGGATATTTAATTCGAAGGGGTCCGGCAGATCGAAGGGATTCTAATCCCAAGAAGGGGGCACCTCTCGAGCGCCTCGTTGCTATTTATTGATCCTCCTCGGTGAGGGGGCGCAACTCTTTGTTTCCTGCGAGTGCCCACAGAGGCGATGGCGCGTGGCGAGTTTCTACGATAGTGGCGTTGGAGTTAATGGCCTGGGCGATCAAAATACCCGCCAGAAGTAGTTTAAATATGGATGGGGGAATGCCATCATTAATCACTTCTCCCGTTGACATCCCGAAATTTAGGATAGTAGGATGGCTTCTGAGAATGAAGGGGGTCTACTGGAGCGCCAGGTAATGGCGATAATGGCCACGGGGGGTAGGCCCCTCCGCGAGGGGACCCCCATTGGAGCCGCGTTCTGATATCTATCGATAGGGAGGACCTGTTGTCGATGCTCGTGGACCGCGACCGACTCCGGAAGATGGTCGAAGAGTACTTGGCCATCTCCACGAGGGAGCACGGGCTCCTTCGCCAGATCAACAGTCGGCTGGAAGGGCAAGTGGTGACTCTCCAGCAACAAATCGCTATTCTCACCGCCGAGCTAAGTTTGCGGCATGTGGAGAGCTCGTCAGTGCTCGGTGGAGACGATAAGCCCCAATGAGGGCTCGTGTGTTTTTTTTTTTTTTTTTTTCCCTTTTATGATGAATGAAAAAGAATTTTTGCAACTTTCGTGTTTGCTGCCTCTTTGAAATGTTTGTTCTCATCATGTGAGTTTTACGAGCGAACCACCCCCTCGGGGGGATCTTTGGTGATCTCGGTGAGACTAAGGTATGATGTCCCTGTTTTAGCCGAGGTAAGGGGAACTTCATAAGTTCCAGTCGGAGTGTAGTATATCGCCCGGTTTTGCCGAAGCATAATGAGTGTCCCGTTAGCATCGGGGCGAGAGTAGATATCTCGGTTTTTTTGAAATAAGGAGACTATCTTGGCTTTGAGCCGAAGCAAAAAGCGATATCTTGGTTTAGACTGAAATATAGCAGATGGTTCAGCTTCTGGCCGAAGCATAGAGTAGTTCAGCTAGATCCCTGATAAGCGTCTCGGTCGAAACCGAGGTTAGGTAGATAGTTCTGTCAATCTGAAACAAGAGATCGGCCCGTTTGGCCGAGGCATAAGATGGTTCGGTGACCAAAAATTGCATTAGTACATCGGCCGAGATTTGGCGAATGGTTCGGTCCATGAGAAATCATTTTGTTTTTTGCCCAGGCGGATGAGGTGGATTTGTAATTCACCGAAGGATGCTTTGTTTTTTATGAAGGGCATTTATCTTGTTGGTCTTTTCCAACGCGGGTCTTTTCAATGTACGAGATAAGCACTTGATCGCCATTGGGTGGCGTCATTTTCACACGGTGATTTCCCAGGCCTGTCCGCATCCCAAGGACTGATGGATGATTTTGTGCATTTAAGGCTCTTGATTCGAGGTTAGAGGGAAATCTTTTGTCTTGCGTCATAGCCTGGGAAATGCGTTCGGAGCGCTTTGGCCAGGGCGTTTTGAATCCTGGGGTTTTCTGCTTTAATGGTGGCCCCCAGTCTGTTTGCCTATAAAATGGGGAGAGCGGGCCGTGTTAGGCTATCTCCCAAGACTTTCCTTGACTGGCAAGGGTTTTCATGGCGTCTGTTTCATTGAAGTTGAAAGTGGAGAGTTCGAGCCTTCTTTTTGAAGGTTGGTTCGCCCCGGATAGTTGGGGTGATAGAGAAGCTGCTGAAGAGAGACCAATCCTCAAGAGAGGATTTCTTAGAGGTCATATGGAGAGCGCACGGAAGGCCCGCAGAAGTCATATGGGGAGTGCACATATGCGCTGCTTGTGTGTCCTTTGTCACTTGCCATGGGGACCACTGGAATTGCAGGGCATACGTATCACCCATGGCTAACATGGACTTCGCCTCCTCCCTTGATTTGGATTCCTCAATTTATCCGCTTGAGGAATCTTTTACCACATAAAGAGGGAGGAGGGCTATGTTGGTCTGCTGTCCCCTGCTTATGTTGTTGTGCAGTGGCTGGCAGTCCAGCACTCCGCTTGGGGGATGCTTCCTCAGCATCGGTATCAACAGGTTTTTACCCTATTTTGATCTCTTAATTCATCCAGGGGACCCATGAATGGCCAATTTTGCTCTTTGGCATTAACCAGTGGTTCAGCTGAGTTGTCTGGTTTCTCTGATTTCTTGGATCAAATGCTAGAACATCATTATTAACCGAAGCTGATCGAAGTTGCTCGACCGAGCTTTTTATTTGTTTTTATTTTCTGTGCCATGATGCACTTGTAATACATCTCTAGAGGTTGTAATTTCCTTTAATAAAGAAGGTATTTTCTTTCCTTTTTGAATACTCGTCTTTTCTAGAATGGTTGCATTGAGAGTTTCCCTATGTTTTCCGTAGCGTATTTTACTTGTTTATAGTAGCGATTTTAGCTACTTTGCTTTGGCTAATTATTTCAGCGATGTCTGGTCCTCTGTGGAGGAAGCATTCACCTCTGTTTAGGTCGGAGGGAGGCCTGGGCGGCCTTAGCCATATTCAAGGAATAAATCACATGATATTGCTAATAGGCAGGAAGAAGTCACTTACCTCTACCGAAGTATAACAGGATGTTTTAGTCATCTTAGAACATCTGAGAAGCCACTCGATGCGACCGATGCTTTAGATAATATTTTACTTGGCGCTGCTAAGGTACAGAGATATCACTCAGTTTGTCTGAGGCTTCACATTATTCGGAGATATATCACTTGATTCTGCCGAGGCTTCAGATTGTTCAGAAATATATTATTCGATTTGGCCGAGGATTCAGATCATTCGGATTCAGATCATTCAAAGATATATCACTCGGTTTGGCCGAGGCTTCAAAGATTAATAAGAAATTCCATTCGGCTTTGGCCAAGGGTTCGGTCAATAAGAGATGCACTTCGGCTCTGGCCGAGGCTTTTGATAACAAGATATGCTCTTCGGCTCTGGCCGAGGCTTTTGATAATAAGAGATGCACTTCAGCTCTAGCCGAGACTTTTGATAATAAGAGATGCACTTCGGCTCGGGCCGAGACTTTTGATAATAAGATATGCACTTCGGCTCGGACCGAGGCTTTTGATAATAAGAGATGCACTTCGGCTCTGGCCGAGACTTTTGATAATAAGATGCACTTCGGCTCTGGCCGAGGCTTTTGATAATAAGAAATGCAGTTTGGCTCTGGCTGAGGCTTTTGATGCACTTCGGCTCTGGCCGAGGCTTTTGATAATAAGAGATGCATTTCGGCTCTGGCCAAGGCTTTTGGTGAACTTCGGCTCTGGCCAAGGCTTTTGATAATAAGAGATGCACTTCGCTCTGGCCGAGGCTTTCGTGCCATTTGGCACGGTCGGGGCTTGTAAGCTGCCCGAATCCGATCAAAGGCTTGCAGATCACTTGGCTCCCAGCCATACTGGGAGTGCTCGGCCATACCGAGTCTTTGTGGAATAGGACTTGGCCCAGCCGAGGTATGAAGATTTCCTACTCAAGGAGGCAGCTCAGTCGTGCCGAGAATTGGTAAGCAGCATTTGTTTTTATTATAACTTTTCAAAAATGATTGTAGCGATTATGCCGCGGACCATAGAAACAAGATGCCAATACTGTAAACGGGGTGTGTCTATAGAAAGCGTACCTTACTGATGGTATATGAGAAGATTGTCTGAATTCCATGTCCGGGGAATGGATTTCCCGTTCAGGTCCTGGAGCTTGTAGGTACTGGGCCCGAGGAATTCCGCCACTTATCGTTCGACTTCTTTATCATAACAACATTTTCAGCCAGCTAGGATAGTTTACCTCCGAATGAAATTTGCCTTGATAAGCTTGTCGACTTCTTCCTCAATAGCTTTCTGTCGCTCAGGGGTGATGCTCATTTTCTTCTACTTAATGGGCCGGGACATCTCGCCCTCATTTAGACGGTGGACGAGAACGTTTGGACTGTGTGAATAGTGGCAACACAAGGCCAAGTTCCTGCTCGGACCATCAAGGTCAAGACCCCCTCTGGGGTAATAACATCGCCTATGAACCCTATTAGGGTGGAGTCCATGGCTCGGAGACTCTCCATGAGTAGTTTCATCTTCGCAAACATATCGAGGTACAGAACATTGACAGAGCTCCCACTATCAATAAGAATCCGGCTTACATCATAATTGCTTAAATTAAGAGATACAATTCAGCGCATCATTATGCGAGAACTGCATCTCCTGGAGGTTATTATCGGAGAAGAGCTCATCAGTTCATGCTCTTTTTGGTGCCGAATCTTCTTCATCATCCCGCCGGCCCGACGGACTACCGACTGCCTCGATCACATTGATGTGGCCAACAACCGGAGGATTTGGAGGAGGAGGTTGCTGAGGCTCGGGCTGGCGGTCACCCCATTTCTTGGCTCGGGTGCTTTCCTGAATTGGTTCAGTCCGCCTACTGGATGAGCCTCTCGATTTCATTCTTCAGCTACTAGCATTCTTTGGTGTCGTGGCCGTGGTCCCGATGGTAGCGGCAGTACTCGGTGGGGTCTTTATGGGTCGCATTCCCTTGGAGAGGAGGTGGTCGAGGGAGTTGGCGCTCTATCTCCATGAGGATCTGCGCCCTCGGCGGTGAGGGGAGTGTAACGATCGAACCTTCGAGCTGGGCTCCGAGTTCGGTGTCGCGGCGGAGGTAGAGGAGCTCTCTAGCGGCGAGGCGGGCTAATGTAGCGGTAGGCTCGCTGTTTGTCTGGACCCTTCGCCTCCTCCTTCTTCAGCTGCTCAGCTCGAGCTGACCTCCTTGATTCCTTAACCTTGGCATACTTGTCCACCAGGGACATCATGTCCGAAAGGCTCTTCGGGTAATTAACCTCTAGAGCCAGGTAGAAGTCTCCTTCCTTCGATACCCCTCCAATCAGAGCAGACATGGCCACCTCGGGGTTGAGATGGTCGACTTCTAGGAGGGCCGTGTTGAAACAGCCAAGGTAGCTTTTCAGCGATTCCCCCTCTCTCTGCTTAACTTCAGAGAGGGAATCAGATCTCCATCGGTAGCGATGGCTATTGATGAACTGGCTAGTGAGCAAGCAGCTCAGTTCGTCAAAAGAATCAATGGACCTGGTTTCAAGCCGTTGAACCAGGTTCGGGCAGATCCCCTGAGAGTGGAGGGAAAGGCTCGACAGAGGATCGCATCCGACGCTCCGTGGAACATCATGGGCCTGAAGCTACTTAGATGATCATCGGGATCGGTGGATCCATGGTACGGCTCGATGGTGGGGAGCTTAACATGAGGGGGAACCACTTCCCTCATGATCCTCTTGGAGAAGGGGATGCCCCGCTCCTCCTTTGGCTGGGACGGAGGGGCTTGTCTGACGACGTCTAACTCTTGACGCCACTCCTGACGCATCTCCTGCATCTGCTGCCTGATCCCTTCATCCAGGGTGGCAGGAGGGATCGGGCGACGAGAAGGCGGCAGTGGTGTCGAATCCTGGAGGACATCGGGGAGAGAGAGCGAACCAGCCTGGATCTGAGCGGGCTCCTCCCTCCGGCTCGCTGTGGTACCGGCTTCGCCTTTGTGGGCCGGTAACAACGATCTACTGCTCCGAGCGAATCGGAAGAAGAGATCATCGACAGAATAGGGGCGGCGGCCTCCTCGTGAAGCTGGGAGGCAGGAACGGCATGGCCAGGAATCGCCTAGAATCCCTGGATCAGCTGGGTCAATGCTTGAACCTGCTGAACCAGAGTGGCAAACTGGTCTAGGGTTACTGCCGTCGTCGGTGGGGTAGGAGTTTCAGCTGATGGTGGTAGCGGAGGTGCTACATCACTAATTGGATCAGGCCTTTGAGATGCGGCCTGATCTTGAGCTCCAGAGGTGGCTCTCTTCCGATTGGCCATTAGAGGATGCTTCTTCTAGTTTTTTAGTCTTGTCTCCTGGATTACAAGTTTATGGGACTTGAGGCCCTTCCTCTAGCGCCAATCTGTTGCCGCGGAAATCCGTTCTCCGACTCGGGTGCACCTCCGGCTCCGGGTCCGAACTCCGATCTCGATGTCCGGGATGGAACCTACAAGACAGTCCGCGCTCGCAAAGGATTTCCTTGGGGTTGTCCTCTGCGGGGGACCCTCCGACGCCCAAGTCAGTGGAGATTTACAGCAGGCAGATATAGGGAGAAGACTTTTCACAGAAGAACCTTCCTCCAAGCTCTCGATCGGAGCTCTAATGGAGTAATCGATTCCTTCCAGCCAAATGAATGTGTAGAAGTTTTTTGTAAGGTGATTAGTGTGTCCGAAAGTTTGCATAAGAGATTGCGTACCTGAGAGGTTTGAGGACTGTGATATTTATAGGCGATCACCTGATTCTCTGGGCGCATCGTGGGGGTCCGAAAGTTGTTTTGATTCGAATCAAGTTTGTTGTGAGGTCAGTAGGATCCGTATCTTGTCAGTTAGGGATCGACGGCTGGGAGAGCCGGCTGATACCTTGGGATTCAACGATCATGTAGGCTCTAGGCCACTCCTGGGTATGATTCTCTGTTTGGAATCTTATTCTGTTATTGTGGGTACGAACTCTCTCGCGTCGGATTCTGCAGAGATATTGAGTGCTTCGGTCTGGTCGAGGCAAAGGACAACTTGATTTTCCGAGGCATAAAGGCGGGTTGAGTTACCGAAGCATAAGGATGGCTCATGTCGCCGAGGTATGGATACCTCGGGTTACCGAGATATAAGAATGGCTCGTGTCGCCGAGGTATGGATACCTCGGATTACCAAGATATAAGGATGGCTCGTGTTGCTGAGGTATGGATACCTCGCTTACTTGGGTAATCTGACCTCACTAAAGGCGATTGACCTTGCTAAAGGTGATTGTCCTTAGTCACTTGGTGGTCGTGACAGCTGGCCGGCAGGATATTATGATTGGGCTCAACCCAACTGTCAATGTGTGCGGGCCTTAATGTAATGACAATTTTACCTCTCATCACGTCATAACTTATTAGACTGTGATACATGTGCGCACGAATATATGGCCAATGATACATTTCGATGCATAACTTCGTGTATCAAGAATGATGCACAAAGTCACTCCGATGCCCGGGTCGACGAAGCCCGTGATTTTCGTAGGCCTTTGGTCTAGACCCTGCATTTAAGCTGGCCGAACAACTCGCGTGGAATCGCAAGGCATCACTTAAAACCCAGACTTCAGTCCTTTATGAAAGATAAACAAATGCATCTTTTATTGTTTTTATAAATTGCTAATAACTCAACAGTTTAAAATTTAATAATTTATATTTTGACATCATTTTGTTTAAAAATAAATAATTTAATTAAGTGAATCAGTAGGTGGATTATAAATTGCTGTATCATCAGCAATCTATAAAAAATAAAGGGCTTGTCCTTGGATAAAAGATTGAAGCCGGACTCGTCGCTTGAAGCCGGACTGATCTGGCTTTCATGTTTCTTTCTAGGAAATAAAGGCCGAAGCTCTTGGCAAAGTTTTGTCAGACCCGTAATGATTTCTTTTTGTTATTCGTCTTGAAGGGAGACTTCTCAAAAGATTAGCATGAAAGAATGTACAGACTGCGCATTGAGATAAGCGTACAACCACTAGGAGGATTCTAGGATTAACCTGAAAAGTCTGCAAAAGAATGCCCACTTGAAAAGTCTGATGTATATGCCGATGACTGGGCATGTTAAACTTGGTTTCCTGGACCACTCAAATTAATTTGTTTGAATATTTAGACATATGTCCAGCCATTTTTATTAGCCAAATTCAATTTGGATTGAAACAAGGTCAAAAGAAATACTAGGGGTGAGGATTGGGTTTTATGCGTATTCTCCTCATAAATTATGACCTATACCCTTTCAATGGTTCTTCATAAATGCTTTTTCATAAGAGAGTATGCAATGCCTCAAACACACTACTACTCTAATAAATTTGTTAGCATGATGAAATAATCTAACGTGAGATTATTTTGAGATATTACAATCTTTCTCTTTATTATATAATATCCTCATCATCTGCTATAAACTAAGCAGAATCTATCCTAAGTAAAATCATTGGTACTACAAAGGTGACTTCATGCCATAGTTGAACTCTCTTTCATCATCCCATAGGTAGCCCTTTTTTATAATTACCCATCAACTTTGCATACTCGATTGGCTCTAATATTAATTAGTAATACCTCAAGCCCACATGGCAGTCCAATTAGCTTATTAGCGGGCTGAAACTATATGGTCTTAAAATTTTGAATCTAAGTTTATTTGGTAACAAGTGAACTTGAGTTATAATTCTTCAAACCATTTTTTTTCATATGATATGGGACTATTCATACATGGAAGGTATTATAGAGAGAGAGAGAGAAAGCACTTATTATAAATTTTGATCTTGATATATCCTTTAATGGATCTAAGGTATGCACCAATTAGTTGTTTTTATATGCCAAGAATTTTAATGATCTGTTTGGACGAAAAGGAATAGAGGGAAAAGGAGGAGAAGAGTTATGAAAAGCTATATTTACAAAGGAGGTGAAATAAGAGGAGAGATGATTAATCATATCCCTCGAAAACACAATTTGTATTACTTCTCGAATTAAAGGGGTAAAGAAGAAAAAAAATATATTTTACAATTTTTTATCCTTATTTTCTCTTTCCTTCTTCCCAAATAAGGAGAGTGATGACGCCAAGCCACCTTCCTCAAACGTCGGAAAGACGGACGTCCTTCACCTCGAAGTCCTACAAGAAAAGTCCCCGGAGACCGGTGGCGCCGGTGGGGACCCTCCGACGATCAAGTCAGTCGCTTGGGCTCAGACAAAGAACCGCTCCAGCGAAGAGGAGCTGAGGCGGTTAGGGTTTTTGCTGGGAGGAAGAAAGCTCAGAAAAACCAGAGTTCAGATCCCACTTACAGCGTGAGCATGTGCCTTTTATACCTGTCCGAATACCCCAACTTGCGGCTTTGGAAGATCTCCATCGTACCGTTGCTGCGTGTGATACATACGTGTCCGGTAGCTGTGTAGGCGTTCAGTGTACGTCCGCCGGTTGATATGACTGGGCACCATTGCTAGAGGTAGCGAATCGTACGCCGTAGCGAGGCATGGTCATGCACAGGGGCATGCAACGCGCCAAACATCGTTATGAGGCATGGCCCTCCGTAACGGGGCACAATCACGGGAGTACCGAATGGTACGCCGTGGCGAGGCATGGTCATGCACAGGGGCATGCAACGCGCCAAACATCGTTATGAGGCATGGCCCTCCGTAACGGGGCACAATCACGGGAGTACCGAATGGTACGCTATGGCGAGGCATGGCCATGCGCTGAAAATCATGTGTGAGCACCGTGCAACCTGATAGTTGTTGTTTTCCTTGGCAGTTGAGTCGCATGCTAATCACCGATGGCTCCACCCAGCGACCCCGAGGGGTCCCCGAAGAAATGATGACCCCACCCCCGACCCCGAGGGGGTACCGGGGGGGGGGAATGACAGTGCACCCCGAGACCGTGGGGGCCTCGGGGTTAAGAAATGATGACCCCACCCCCGACCCCGAGGGGGTACCGGGGGTGGGGGAATGACAGTGCACCCCGAGACCGGTGGGGGCCTCGGGGTTAAGAAATGATGACCCCACCCCCCGACCCCGAGGGGGTACCGGGGGTGGGGGAATGACAGTGCACCCCGAGACCGGTGGGGGGGGTTAAGAAATGATGACCCCACCCCCGACCCCGAGGGGGTACCGGGGGTGGGGGAATGACAGTGCACCCCGAGACCGGTGGGGCCTCGGGGTTAAGAAATGATGACCCCACCCCCGACCCCGAGGGGGTACCGGGGGTGGGAATGACAGTGCACCCCGAGACCGGTGGGGGCCTCGGGGTTAAGAAATGATGACCCCACCCCCCGACCCGAGGGGGTACCGGGGGTGGGGGAAATGACAGTGCACCCCGAGACCGGTGGGGGCCTCGGGGTTAAGAAATGATGACCCCACCCCCGACCCCGAGGGGGTACCGGGGTAGGGGAAATGACAGTAGCTACCGTTACCTTTTCTGACGACGCTGGGATCAGTCATATCAGATGCCCCCTCGCCCCTGGGGCGAAGCGGGTCCCACCGCTGAGGCTCAAGGGGCGTTCTCCACGTGGCTGATCCCCGTCCTCGCCTTTTATGCGGACGGTGCGGGGAATGTAAGGAGGCGGCCTTCCGTACACTGTGCCAGCCACGATCACCCTCGAGAATGAGGACTGGCTCTTCGGAGTCCGCGAAAAGGCGTATCATCATTTCCTCTCATTACGGCGACGTCAGCGGGGTCCCATCACTGGCTGGGGGCGTGCCGCACCACGCGCTGGGGCGTTCCTCGAGGCGAACCGGCGTATGGCAAGGAGCCGCGTGGCCGACGAGACATGGCGGGACGTTTTGAAAACCCAATAAAGCTAGGTGAGGGGGGTGAACTGATGCCACACCGCCTTTGCCATCGTCTTCTTCCTTGCTTGCTCTCCAATTTCTCCTGCGACCTGCGAGCCCGCGCCCGGTTTTCTTTGCCCTCCCAGGTTAGCTTCTCCTGTCTTATTCATGAGTTCCCCCTCCTGGACCTCGGAGGACGGTTCTGAGGACCGTCCTCCCTCTGTGGGCGCCATATCTCTCCCACTCCTTCTCCCCCACTTGAGTGGTCCTCTGATTCAGAGGACCACGTCCCTTTGGCCCGGCGACAGGCCACGGTGGAGCCCCATCGAGGGGCCACCGGCTGAGGGCCGGGACCTCCTCGAGGGCGGAGGAGTCCCCAGAGGGGACGGCCTCCTCAATGACGCGGTCGGACCTGGAAAGGATCCGGGCCCGCTACAGAATCCCCGGGAGATCGAATTATTCCCGCCAACCCTGACGACCGGGTCATCTCCTCCCGACCCGGTCGGGTAGCTCTCTACGAGATCTGCCTACAGGCAGGTCTTCGTCCCCCTTTTCACCCTTTTTTGTCAACCTCCTCGACTTTTACTCCTTGACCCCTCCCAGCTAGTCCCGAATTCTTGTCGTGTAATTAGTGCCTTCATCATTCTCTGTCACCGTCTAGGTATCACCCCTAGGATTAGCTTATTTCGTAACTTCTATTCCCTCCGAGCCCAAAAGGGGTGGTGGCTGTTCCAGCCCCGACCCAATAGGGTTCTGAAGCTCCTTCTACCTTCATCGATCAAGGGGTGGAAACCCCGCTTCTTCTTCGCCAACGTCAATCAAGTCCGGCCCCGGTGGGGAGACCCCGACCTCCGAGGGAACGCCGTGGCTATTCAGCCTGGGGACCGGGAGGCGCTGGGGTTGCTGTTGGCCAGCGAAATTCCCCGATACACCTTGCTGTTATCGGAGGACAATCTGGAGTCGGCGGGCCTCATCTCTCACCGGGGTAAGCCTTCTCCACACTTAGCCAAAATTCTGCCCCTCTTCCTTTTTTTCTTTTTCTTTTTTTTTTTTTTTTTTTTTTAACTGTTCTAAAAATACAACTTGTGCCACGCAGCGATGAAGATTCCGGCCGCAAAGTTGCTAAGAGCCGCCTCCAAGAAAAGGGCCCGGGAAGGACCATCCAGGGGGCAGCAGGCCCCGGCCCCAAAACGCCCGGTAGTCCGGGCCTCTCCCCCGGCGCCAGTTTCTCCACCCCCGGCTCCGCAACACGTCCCGGCCGTCCCGGAGGTCGACCTCACAGCCGATACTCCACCGGAGGTGGGAGCGACAGTGGGGGCCACCGCCGAAGAGTTAGCAGCGGGGGAGCCCATGCCAACCGAAGAGATCCCGGCCCCCGGGGGATCGGCCCACCAGACGCCGCCAGGGACTGGGGTGAGGGACCATCCGGCCCCGAGTCCACTCCCTGAGGGGCCGCTTGGGAGTGGCCCGCGCACAGAACCGGGGACATCCGAGACGGCGGAGGGAGGTGAGGGCGCACCCAGGCCGCCCCGAGACTCCCTGGACGACGGTCGTTGGGCCGAGCGGGCCCTGGGTCCAGTTTTGACCCCAGGATCATTGAGGACCTCACTCATCAGAGGGCGGGTGCGTTCTTCCGGGACTCCTACGCCGCCGTCGTCAGGGTAAGCAATCTTCTTGCTTCCTACCCTTTATTATACATACATATTTTATTTTGCTGACCTGGGGCTACGCGTGCAGATCGCGCACTCCCTGAAGGCTGCCAGGAGGTGATCCATGGGGAAAACCTTCTGCGGAGACGCAGAAGGAGATTGAGGAGGCCCAGCACCGTGCGGAGGCGGCAGAGAAGGCGCTGGAGGCGGTCAAAGACACCTGTGCGAGCGAGGTGAAGGCCGCCAAGAGCCGGGCGGAGATAGAAGCCGACCGTGCGCACGCGGCACTTTCTCAAATGACGGAGGCTGTGAGCGCTGTCATGGCCAGAGATATGCATATCTCTGAGCTAACCTCAGCTCTCCAGGAGGCCGAGGACCGGGCGGGCGCGGCGGCGGAAGAGGCAAGAGCGGCGAGGGAGAGTGGAGAGGGAGGAGACTTGCCGGTGCGAGGAGGAGGTAAGCCGCGCTCGGAGGCTGAAAGGATCGCGGCGGAGGCCCTTGCCGCAGAAAAGACCCGAGCCGCTGGGCTCGTAGAGGAATACAAGGCGTCTGGCATTTTGCAGACGACCTGGCCGAAGCTTCGGCCGCTGTATTTCTTGACGGGTTCCAGCACGGCAAGGAGAAGGTGGCCAGAGATCTGAATTTCCCCGGGCCTTGGAGGTCGAACTGGAGCGGTCAGATTTGGCCCCTTCTGACGACGAGCCCGCACCGGCAGAGCCGTGAGCTCGTTTGTGACTTTGTTTTTTTTTTTTTTTTTGTAAGCCCGACAACGTCGGCGTTTTGTAGTCCTTTTCAGTTAATGAAATACTTTTTCAAAATGATTTCTGAATTGTCGTTGACTTCATCGATTGATAAGTAGCCTCATGACTCCATTAATTCTGATAGTTCCGGGGACACCTCCCCAGCCGCTTGAACCCGAAAGTTAGAGCTAGGTACGGTTGGATTCAGGAGCGGAAACCCCCGGTCAGAGATTAGGCAGGTAGGCCCCTCGGGGCTATCAGCGCAACACCCTGTCAAGCATTGGACCTTGTACTAGGTTGGTGTGTAGCTCTTGACGCTTGCGGGAATTAGCTCTCATTTAACCGGCAGGACTTTGCGCCGCTGGGTGTCGGCTCCTGGTGTGAAGAGCTGTTGGTGCACCACTCTGCCAGCAGCTCGCTGGGCTTTGTGCCTGGCTAGCGCAGGGCTTTGAGTGCCGGCGGGGCGCCGGGCTTTTGTTGTTGAGAGCCAGTGGCACACTGCTCTGCCAGTGGTACACTGGGCTTTGTGCCTGGCTAGTGCAGGGCTTTGAGTGCCGGCGGGGCCGGGCTTTTGTTGTTGAGAGCCAGTGGCACACTGCTCTGCCAGTGGTACACTGGGCTTTGTGCCTGGCTAGTGCAGGGCTTTGAGTGCCGGCGGGCGCCGGGCTTTTGTTGTTGAGAGCCAGTGGCACACTGCTCTGCCAGTGGTACACTGGGCTTTGTGCCTGGCTAGTGCAGGGCTTTGAGTGCCGGCGGGGCGCCGGGCTTTTGTTGTTGAGAGCCAGTGGCACACTGCTCTGCCAGTGGTACACTGGGCTTTGTGCCTGGCTAGTGCAGGGCTTTGAGTGCCGGCGGGGCGCCGGGCTTTTGTTGTTGAGAGCCAGTGGCACACTGCTCTGCCAGTGGTACACTGGGCTTTGTGCCTGGCTAGTGCAGGGCTTTGAGTGCCGGCGGGGCGCCGGGCTTTTGTTGTTGAGAGCCAGTGGCACACTGCTCTGCCAGTGGTACACTGGGCTTTGTGCCTGGCTAGTGCAGGGCTTTGAGTGCCGGCGGGGCCGGGCTTTTGTTGTTGAGAGCCAGTGGCACACTGCTCTGCCAGTGGTACACTGGGCTTTGTGCCTGGCTAGTGCAGGGCTTTGAGTGCCGGCGGGGCGCCGGGCTTTTGTTGTTGAGAGCCAGTGGCACACTGCTCTGCCAGTGGTACACTGGGCTTTGTGCCTGGCTAGTGCAGGGCTTTGAGTGCCGGGGGGCGCCGGGCTTTTGTTGTTGAGAGCCAGTGGCACACTGCTCTGCCAGTGGTACACTGGGCTTTGTGCCTGGCTAGTGCAGGGCTTTGAGTGCCGACGGGGCGCCGGGCTTTCCTGCGAGTGCCAACGGGGCGGGCTTTTCTGTGAAAATTTAGATAGCTAAAATTGACTCTCGTTAATATTGAACAAGGGGCGAGAACCCAAGCGAGCACAGGATGTTGCTTAATCATGAAAGAAGAAATACATTACTGATAATACCGACGGAGGTTATCCGCATTCCACGTCCTAGGGAGTGGCGTCCCATCAAGTTCTTCAACTTTATAAGCTCCGTGGCGGAGCGTCTCGGTGATCCGGTAAGGCCCCTCCCAGTTTGGGGCTAACTTGCCTCCCTCAGTTGGCTTCGAGACCTCAGCCCGTCGGAGGACTAGATCTCCTGGTAGGAACGTCCGGGGGCGCACACGTGCGTTGTAGTATTTCGCGGCCCGTTGCCGGTAGGCTGCCATTCGAAGCCGCGCCCTGTCCCGCACTTCCTCCACCAGGTCGAGGTTGGCTCGCAGTTGGTCAGGGTTACCTTCTTCACTATAAGCCTCCACCCGGGGGCTGGGTGCCCGATCTCCACAGGGATAACAGCTTCAGAGCCAAAGACTAAGCTGAACGGCGTTTCACCAGTGGGGGCTCGAGGCGTTGTATGATAGGCCCATAGCACGTTGGGGAGCTCCTCCACCCATCGTCCCTTGCAGCCATCCAGTCGAGACTTCAGTCCCTGGAGGATGATTCGGTTGATCACTTCAGCTGCCCCGTTGGTTTGAGGATGCCCGACGGAAGTGAACCTCTGACAGACACCCAGCTCGGAGCAGAACTCCCGGAAAGGCGCATTGTCAAACTGCCGGCCATTATCAGTGACTAGTGTGCGCGGCAGCCCGAACCGACATATGATTGACTTCCAGAAGAAAGATCTCACTTTGCTCTCGGTAATCTTGGCCAGAGCCTCAGCTTCAACCCACTTGGTGAAGTGGTCCACCGCCACCAAGAGGAACTTCCGCTGCCCGGAGGCCGGGGGAAATGGACCCAAGATATCCATGCCCCACTGGGCAAAGGGCCAAGGTGCCACCAGGGGGGTCAGGTGAGATGTCGGCTGTCGCTGGATATTGGCATGACGTTGGCAGCTATCACACTTCTTGACAAGCTCGGCCGCGTCCTCCTTCATTGTCAACCAAAAGTACCCTTGGCGCAGGGCCTTGTAGGCTAGGGCTCTGCCCCCCAGATGACTCCCGCATACACCTTCGTGGATCTCCCTGAGGATATAATCTGATTCGGTTGGCCCCACACACCTGAGGACCGGGTATGAAAAGGATCTCCGATAAAGCTTCCCGTCCATCATCAAGAATCTCGGGGCCCTTCGCCTGAGCAGCTTGGCCTCAGCGGGGTTCTCCGGGAGAGTGCCGTCGGTCAAGTACCGGATGTAGGCATCCATCCAGGAGGGCTCCTGCTCCACTGGCAATGCTTCATCCGTGACCTCAATGCTTGGGACTTGTAGGTGCTCCACGTATGTCCTTCCCAACGTCCCGTCGACCGAAGTGGCCAAGGGACAGCGTCAGCCCTGGCATTCTCCGCCCTGGGGATATAGCTGACGCGGAAATAAGAAAAATGAGACGCCTGGGACGCACCTTGCTCAAGTAGCGGGACATGGCTGGGTCCCTAGCCTCGTACTCCCCGGCGATTTGTCCAGAAATGAGTTGAGAATCCGTGAAGGCCCTCAAGCGCCCCGCGCCCAGTTCCTCAGCTAATCTCATCCCCGCCAGCAGGGCTTCGTACTCCGCCTGATTATTGGTCGCCGGGAACTGGAATCTGAGAGCATACTCCACCACGTCTCCCTCCGGGCTTGCGAGAATGAGTCCGGCTCCGCTCCCTTGAGAGTTTGCCGCTCCATCTACATGCAGGATCCAGTCCTCCACCTCCCCAGATGAGGGAGGGTCCACAGGCTCCTCCGGTCGCGTCTCCTCCACGTCCTTCTCGGTCCAGGAGCACTCGACTAGGAAATCCGCCAACACCTGGGACTTCATGGCTGACCTTGGCCGGATGGACAGGTCGAACTCGCTTAGCTTGATGGCCCATTTAGCCAACCGGCCGGAGGTGTCGGGGCGAGACAAGATAGCTCGCAGGGGCTGGTCCGTAAGCACCACGATGGAATGGGCTTGGAAGTAAGGCCGAAGGCGCTGAGTAGAGACCACCAAGGCGAAGATAATCTTCTCAGTTTTTGAATACCTGGTCTCAGCGTCATGGAGTACTTTGCTGGTGTAATAGATTGGCTTCTGGGCTCCGTCAGCATCCATGCGCACAAGCACGGAGCTAACAGCCTCGGGGGAAGCGGCCAGATATAAAAAGAGCTCTTCTCCATTTTCAGGCTTGGACAACAGCGGGGAGTGAGAGGAACTGCTTCAACTCTTCAAAGGAGCCCTGACACTCTTTCGTCCACTCGAAGCCGTTGATCCTGCGCAGCGCCTTGAAGAAAGGTAGGCACCTCTCCGCCGACCTTGACATGAAACGACTCAAGGCCGCCACCCTCCCCGTCAGGCGCTGCACCTCCTTCTTGCTGGCTGGAGGCCGCATCTCCAGGATGGCTCCGATCTTGTCGGGGTTGGCTTCGATCCCGCGCTGGGTTACCATGAAACCTAGGAACTTGCCCGCTGCTACTCCGAAGGCGCATTTGTGGGGGTTGAGCTTCATCCGGTACCGGCGCAGATTGTTGAAAGTCTCCTCGAGGTCAGCTACATGGTCTTCTGCATTGGTGCTCTTGGTCAGCATGTCATCCACATATACCTCCATGTTGCGCCCCAGCTGATCCTCAAAAACCTTGTTCATTAATCTTTGATAAGTAGCCCCGCGTTTTTCAGTCCAAAGGGCATCACCCTGTAACAGTAGATCCCTTCTCCGTGACAAAGGAAGTCGCTTCTTCGTCTGCTGGGCTCATCTTGATTTGATTATACCCCGAGAACGCATCCATGAAACTGAGCGTCCCGTGCCCGGAGGTGGCGTCTACCAGCTGGTCGATTCGGGGCAGCGGGAAGCTGTCCTTGGGACACGCCTTATTGAGGTCGGTGAAATCCACGCACATTCTCCAGCTTCCACTGGCCTTGCGAACCATCACGACGTTCGCCAACCAGTCGGGGTAGCGCACCTCACGAATGTGGCCAGCCGCCAACAGCTTCCGCACCTCCTCGTCAACAGCCTTCTGCCGGTCCGGGGCAAAACTCCTTTTCTTCTGCCTGACGGGCCGGCACTCCGGTCGAATGTTGAGCTGATGTGTAATCACCTCCTCCGGGATCCCGGGCATGTCGGATGCTGACCACGCGAAGACGTCGGCGTTGGCCCGCAGAAAGGTAAGGAGCCGGTCACGAGCTTCGTCTGGAAGCAAGGCTCCAACTCGAACCGTCTGCATGGGGTCCTCCCCGAGGGGGAAAGTGAGCAGCCGCTCGGCCGGTTCCCCCCTCCTCTCCAGGTCTCGCGGGTCAAGGGCCTCGGGTGTCGGTGCAGATGGCGGTGCAGGGGCCTCCTGGGGACTAGGGGCCAAGTGATAGCAAAGCGCCGGTAGGCCCTGCTCTCCTCGCATCTCGCCGACCCCTCTGCTGGTTGGGAACCTCACAAGGAGCCGCTTGGTGGATATGACGGCATCCAAGAGGTTGAGTCCGGGCCTCCCAAGAATCGCGTTGTACGCCAGGGGCACACGGACCACCAAAAATTTTATAAGGACAGTGCTTTGGCACGGAGCCGTTCCAGCCGTCACGGGAAGAGTAATTTCCCCTTCGACCCTCACGGAATCTCCTGTGAATCCCATCAAAGGCGTGGCGACGGGTTGAAGTAGATCATGCGACAGATTCATACGAACAAAGGCATCGTAGTTCAAAACATCTACGGAGCTTCCACTGTCGACTAAGATTCTTTTTACAGGGTGTTTAGCAATCGTCATGGATACGACGACGCTATCATCATCTTTATTTACAACCCCCTCCAATCCTTTTCGAAAAAAGGAATTACAGCTTCGACTCCCCCTCCCCCTTGGTCTCTTCAACGGGCCTCCTGCCCCCCAGGAAATCATCGCCACTGTCTTCTCCGTCGGGGCGTTATCGATCACTGGCGGTGCGGGCGCTGACGGGCCAGGAGCTCCCGGGTTGTTCCTTTGGACAAACTTCCCCAGATGGCCTTGTTGGATGAGGTCTTCAATAGCTTTCTTCAGCTGCCGGCAGTCGTCGGTGTTGTGGCCATGGTCCCGGTGGTAGCGGCAGTAGAGATTTTTGTTCCGGGGAATCTTCGGGTTGATGGGAGGAGGGCGTTGCAGATAGGGCTCCCCTTCAATCTCGAGCAGGATCTGAGATATCGGGGCAAGCAACGGAGTGTAAGGCCCGTCTCTCGGTGCAGGAGGTCGAGGGGTTGTTTGGTCGGCGAGGAGGCTCGGGCCTCCTGGGGCGGGCTTCTGCAGGTTCTGGCTGGGTTGGCTTCCTGGGGAGATTCCCACCGGCTTCACGCCGGGAAAGTCAGCTTCGTCCGCCCGGATGTACTTCTGGGCACGGATCAAAGTTCGGAGTAGGAGCCGGCGGCTTTTTGTCAAGAGAATATGCGAAGCGAGAAGGGCGAAGCCCCCGCTTCAGAGCCAAGGTTGCCACCGAGTCCTCCAGGTTGTAGACCTCCAAGGCGGCCTCCTTGAACCGGGCAACATAGTCCCGCAGAGGCTCGCCATTCTTCTGCTGAACGGCAAACAGGCTGTCCGCCACCCTCGGGATCTTCCGGCAGGCGTCAAAGTGGGCCAGAAAGCCCTCTCCAACTGGCGGAAGGAGTCGATGCTTCGTGGCGGCAGGCGAGAATACCAAGCCCGGGCAGCTTTTTCAGGTAGCCGGGAAAGCAACACACATAAGTGAGTCAGTGGCCCCCTGAACTTGCATGAGTACCTTGTAGCTCTCCAAATGATCCAGGGGGTCCGTAGTCCCATCGTATGGGTCCAGTTGAGGAAGGCGAAACCTGGTGGAGATAGGCTCCTCCATGATGCGGCGGGACAGGGGAGGTCGACTGTCGTAATCAGTCTCTGGCAGGTGGTGATCCGACGGCTAAGCTCCTCCAGCTTCTGGTTGCACTCCTCGAGTCGACGCTCAGCTCGACGAGGCATCCGGCCATCAAAGGAGCCCTCCCCCGAAGATTCAGAAGAAGAACGGGGGCGGCGATGCCGGCGCGGGCGCTCCGCCTCCTTTCCGTGCCGCCGCTTAGGAGAAACGCTGGCGTGGCGAGAGGGAGACCGGGGCCTTTTGGATGCTTCGCGGTGATGTGGCTTGGCCGGGGATCGGCGGTGATGATCTGCAGGAACTGGCGATCTCCGGCGGGAGGAATGCTGGCTAGGCTGCATCACCCCAGGGACAGACGGGTTCGGCTCCGGCTGCCGCAAGGCCGCTTGCTGGTGCTGCAGGCCTTGAACCATCGC
This sequence comes from Calamus simplicifolius, assembly GCA_900491605.1. Classification (NCBI taxonomy): domain Eukaryota; kingdom Viridiplantae; phylum Streptophyta; class Magnoliopsida; order Arecales; family Arecaceae; genus Calamus; species Calamus simplicifolius. Next base: position 303,985 of record UESW01001895.1, read on the forward strand.
CGCCAGCGACTGGACCTGCGTGGCCAAGGCAGTGAATCGATCCTCCTGGGGTTGTTGCGGAGCAGACGCAGGAACTTCATTCTGCGGAGCGAAAGGCCCTGCCCCCCGGAGATTCAGAGGCTCCGGAAGACTGGATGCGAGAGCTGGGGGGGCCTCCGCGGGTGGACCAGCCCCGCAGCGCTGCCCCCCAGCGCGACCGGCTGAAACTCCTTTCGTTCGAGTCGTCACCATGGCTTTGAAGTCCTGAAGACAGGAGAAAGAAGAAAGCTGCTGGTTCGACGTCTTTCTTACACCCCCTTCCTGGCGCGCCAATCTGATGACGCCAAGCCACCTTCCTCAAACGTCGGGGAAGACGGACGTCCTTCACCTCGAAGTCCTGCAAGAAAAGTCCCCGGAGACCGGTGGCGCCGGTGGGGACCCTCCGACGATCAAGTCAGTCGCTTGGGCTCAGACAAAGAACCGCTCCAGCGAAGAGGAGCTGAGGCGGTTAGGGTTTTTGCTGGGAGGAAGAAAGCTCAGAAAAACCAGAGTTCAGACCCCACTTACAGCTGAGCATGTGCCTTTTATACCTGTCCGAATACCCTAACTTGCGGCTTTGGAAGATCTCCATCGTACTGTTGCTGCGTGTGATACCATACGTGTCCGGTAGCTGTGTAGGCGTTCAGTGTACGTCCGGTTGATATGACTGGGCACCATTGCTAGAGGTAGCGAATCGTACGCCGTAGCGAGGCATGGTGATGCACAGGGACATGCAACGCGCCAAACACCGTTATGAGGCATGGCCCTCCGTAACGGGGCACAATCACGGGAGTACCGAATGGTACGCTATGGCAGGCATGGTCATGCACAGGGGCATGCAACGCGCCAAACATCGTTATGAGGCATGGCCCTCCGTAACGGGCACAATCACGGGAGTACCGAATGGTACGCCGTGGCGAGGCATGGCCATGCGCTGAAAATCATGTGTGAGCACCGTGCAACCTGATAGTTGTTGTTTTCCTTGGCAGTTGAGTCGCATGCTAATCACCGATGCCCACCCAGCGACCCCGAGGGGGTCCCGGGTGGGGGGATGCGGACGCGACACCCCGACCCCGAGGGGTCCCCGGGGTTAAGAATGATGACCCCACCCCCCGACCCCGAGGGGTACCGGGGGTGGGGGAATGACAGTGCACCCCGAGACCGGTGGGGGCCTCGGGTTAAGAAATGATGACCCCACCCCCCGACCCCGAGGGGGTACCGGGGGTGGGGGAATGACAGTGCACCCCGAGACCGGTGGGGGCCTCGGGTTAAGAAATGATGACCCCACCCCCCACCCCGAGGGGGTACCGGGGGTGGGGGAATGATAGTGCACCCCGAGACCGGTGGGGGCCTCGGGGTTAAGAAATGATGACCCCACCCCCCGACCCCGAGGGGGTACCGGGGGTGGGGAAATGATAGTGCACCCCGAGACCGATGGGGGCCTCGGGGTTAAGAAATGATGACCCCACCCCCCGACCCCGAGGGGGTACCGGGGGTGGGGAAATGACAGTGCACCCCGAGACCGGTGGGGGCCTCGGGGTTAAGAAATGATGACCCCACCCCCCGACCCCGAGGGGTTACCGGGGTGGGGGAATAACAGTGCACCCCGAAACTGATGGGGGCCTCGGGGTTAAGAAATGATGACCCCACCCCCCGATCCCGAGGAGGTACCGGGGGTGGAGGAAATGACAGTAGCTGCCATTACCTTTTCTGACGACACTGGATCAGTCATATCAGAGAGGATTATAATTCTTGGTTCCTCTTTGTTCCTTTTTTTTTTTTCCTTCCTTCTCCTTCAAAAATCTAAACAAACCTTAAGCAAGCAGCTCAAGAAGAGCTATGTTTTTTAGTACATAAAGTAACAGGCTAACCCAAGTTCTATCATATTCAAAACCTTTTTTTTAGGGAGAAATGCATGATATGCCTGTTGTTATTGAGATACAAAGCGAACCAACAGTTGATGGCTTGCAATAGTCCAAAAAGGATCACAAACTAGCAGCAATGGACATTGATGGTAGAAGAAGATGAATTAACTACTTTAATTAGGGATAAGTTGATAGGTAATGGTAAGAAAAGAAGGTTAAAAAAAGGAATCCCAAAGGGCTAACTTACCTTACATCCACCTATCCACCATAACATTGTTGGTGCCAATGCAAGCAGTCCAATAAGAAACCCTTACCAAGGATAGATGTTTGCAAGAACTTCTTTACAATGTTGCCCACTAGATGAGGACATTGAGAAAATTTAGTGTTCATCATTTATTTGATAACTATATATACATGATTATAAATACAATTAAAATGATGATAATTATACTCATTTGTTTTCTTAAGAAAATATATAGCATTCTTTGTTTCTTTTAGAATAAGAGTAAATCTCAATGTGACCAATATGTGTGGCAGGTAAAGCATATTTAGTTATATTAATTGGTGACCTACTATAACACCTAAACATACAAGAGAAATGATAAGAGTAGCCCCAATTGAAGATAAAATGAGAGAAAATCGATTACGGTGGTTTGGACGTATACAACGTAGACCTTTAGATACTCCAGTTAGAAAGAGTGAACTTTTAATAATCATGGTAAGGATAGAGGTAGAGGTAGAGATAGACCTAAACTAATATAGATACAAATAATTAAAAAAAATATAACTATTTGTAATTTGAATGTTGACTTGGTCCTGAATAGAGCAGAGTGGAGGAAGCAAATTCATGTACCTAACCCCATATAGTTGGGAAAAGGCTTAGATGAGTTAAGTTGAGTAAATACTATAACACCTCCTCAAGCCAAATGAAACATGATTGATGTTGAGCTTGGATTGAGAGAGTTGTGTTGTGGTGAGACTCTTGGTAAATATATTAGCCCATTGATCAACTGTACTAATAAAGCAAACATAAGTATCAACATGTATGACTCACTCATAAATATTTAATAATTTACTTCCACATGTTTGCTAGGAGTATGATGAACTAGATTAGAAGTAAAAGAGATAGCACTGATACTATCATAAAAGAGTCAGTAATAAAGAGTAGAAGAAGCTAAGATTCTTCAACAACTACAAATCCATGATTGTTTAATTGTTGTGTGAGCTAAGGAAAGATATTCATATTCGGCACTAGATCAGATAATGGTAGTGTCATGTCTTAAACCCAATGAAACTCGAAATCATGATAGCCACCGTACACTGATAGGAGTTGATTTCATCACAATAAAGTTCCACCGGTCAACAAATATATCATAATATAATAATAATAAAATTTAACATTGGTAATAGTGATCATTAAAATGATATGCATATTCTAACAATTTTCAATCTAATAGTACCTTATACAAACATTCAGAATATTAAACATAATAAAAGTGTAAAATTAATATTTTTTGTTATCTGATATAATTATACATATCTTCAAACACACTTTAATGTATATCTCACCAAACCAAACTAGTCTATATAGACTTAGGAGGCCCGCTTTTCCTCTACATGCTCACTCCTAGCCTCTTATCGACCCATCTTTCACTTTTTGGCTCTAAAAAAGAAGATAATAATAATAATGAGTTTGGCAGCTCACTAACATCCCCTTAATATAATTTGATCAAGCAATATCTAATATTTTAATTTAGTAAATATAAGTAAAGGACAATGCAAGTTCAAAACATATATAATAAATATTATAAAGCTATCTTTTTAATTTCAAGTATAAAATTATTGAAAATTATATCTTAAAGTCAATCATTTGATAATTGTACTGATGTAAATTGCATATATATTGATACATTAATAAAGTTATTTAGCAATTTATTCATTACAAGAACATCTTCTTAAAACTTTTAATGGTAATGAAGCCCTTAGGATCTCTTTTTTACGATAAAGGAGGATTTATCTTTGAAGGTCCTTAAAAGTGTTCGCGACCAAATGATATACTATGACAGGATCATAGTACTATCAATTATAGGATGTTGTATATCATATTTATTGGTTGTTCTCTTCACCAAGGAGTGTAGAGACACTGATATGACATACGGATGAAAGTGTATGAATACATTTCATCAAACGTGACTCATTTTTGGATACTCTGCTATCAAGAGTTGATCCAAGAAGATATAGGTATAAGTATCCTTAAGGCCTAAAGATTACAATTGGTGACTTGCAAGCAACTCACTGTATTTAGGTGCCGGATCACCTAAATTTTTAATCCAGCAATAAAAGGTTACTAAATGTAGTCAAGTACATGTGATAGTCAGTTGTGGATCAAGATGAAATGTGATCTATCATGTTAAAAGGAGAAATGCTTGTGTTTCAATTTAGCAAGACCTTGGCTAAGGCACTTCATGTAAAGGTCACATAAACACTAAAGTTGAAATCACTTTATGGATTTACTGTTTAGAGTTGATAGACTCTTAAGCCATCCTTAGCATTTGTGAACAAAAAGATAATTATACGGTAACCATTTCTTAGGGTTCTTGGAGTTTGCTTGGCAACTCTTTAACATATCCGGACGTCAAGTTCTATTACTAGATGGGCACATCGATTAGTATAGAAAATTGTTCCTATGCTATCGATTTAGGTTCAAACCTAAAGAGTACATGCATTGAAGTTTTTCAGAATGATCTATTTGCTGATCAATGATTAAGAATCATATCTGATTAATTAATCAATTTGATTGATTGAATTATCTCAATTGGGTTAAGTACAGGTGAATAAGATTCAATTGGGTTTAAGTCTATTAGAAGGACTAATCAATTTCAATATTGATTTGAAATTAGACTTGATTTAGATTAAATAGATTTAGGACTAGCCAAATTTGATTTGGGCTAGAACCATGATCTATATAGATTTATTCCAATAATTTAAATTATCTTAAACCAAAACCCAAACCCAAACCCAAACCCCATGTATGAAAAAGGTTTTCTCGCATGAGGATATCACATGATGAGATAACTAAAATATCATCTCATGAAAAATTAAATTCTTATGTAGAATTTAATGAATAATTTTTAGTCTTCTCCAAATAGTTCCCAAGTTCAAGAAAGATAATAAATTTTGCTAATTCATAGCATGTTCCTCTTTGGAAGAGTAATCCACACAACTCTTCGTGCATTGACAAGTGTATGAATTAATGTGCCTCTTTGAAGAAATACTCCACACAACTCTCCGTGCATTAACAAGTGTGTGAATTAATGTGCCTCTTTGGAAGAGCACTCTACACACTCTCCATGCATTGACAAGTATGTGAATTAATGTACCTCTTTGAAAGAGCACTCCACACAACTCTCCATACATTGACAAGTGTGTAAATTAATATGCCTTTTTGGTTTTCACCAATAGCAAAATTCTAAGTGTTCGAATTCAATAGCCTAAAGGCTGAATTTTGCCTATAAATAAAGGACATTCTTCACTAGATAAACATATATATTGGAATTCTAAAGAGTCAGAAACCAAGTATTATTATTCTAAAAATTAGAACAAAAAATTCTGATGTGATTCTAGTGTTAGCAAAAGCTTGATGGATCTTGGAGAAAGATTCAAGTGGAAGGATTAAAGATCAGAAAAATTACTTTTTTGCAAGCTAGCACTTTCGAAAATTCGATCATTCGGAACTTCGTATGGACGATCCTAGAGGCCGAACGTTGAACTGCTGCACAGCGTAACAAATTAACCTATTATTCTTAAGGTAAGTAATATGATCCCTAGATTTTAAAGGCAAAATTCAATATAAGCAGTATGACGTCTTATCTTAAAGATCAAGATATGATCTTGATGATTTTATTTACATGTATAATTTAGATCAAACAATTCTATAATAAAAGGCAAAGATATAATCTTGATGCATGTTGGATAGATTAATATTTAATTTTTAAGCTTTCGCTTTGATAATTGTTACAAAAATTTTAAAATATGCATGCCTTGGAGGTCATTTGTCCCTTCAAAAATAACTTATAGTATTTCTTTTCAATAGTAATAGCAAATAGCATACTATGCCTCTATGAACAAAAAATGTGATACACGAATTATATATGCTCAAGAACATGTAATGAGATAAATCCAATCAAAATTTTAATGGGATAATCAAATATCAAATCATAAATTTTAAAATCTCAAGTCTTTTTTATCCCTTTAGCAAAGAATTATGATCATATTTAATCCTTGCGACACGAGTCCAATGCATCATTATTATTGGTATGGAGCTCAAAGCATCAAATTAGTTCAAACTAGTGAACCATACTCCGCACGTCAAGTTTGGGTTATAACCTAGGCCAGTGCTATGGCCAAGAAAAAACCATGCTCCAATCTCGCACCCAATGGCCCAAGTCCAAAGTATATCTCAGACTCATCATGGCCCCATGCTCGCGGTCTGGCTATAAACAATGCATGGAAAAGACTTGCTGCACCACCTTTCGGTACAACAAGCATTATCGATCGCATGGATTGGTCATCTGTGCGTATCGGTGCGCGTGCGATGCATGACAAGGCCCATTGGGTCACTACATGCATGCTGATATGCACGGGCAGTCGATTTGGACAATTGATGCGCGCTTGCTGCACCGAATGGCAGTGCAGTAAGACTTTTCCAATAACACATAGAACATGCCAATGAAAGGCTAACCCATGACAAAACTAGACCTATGTCCTAAATCAGGCCTTGGCCCATGTTTCCCTTGGCCTATAACGAGCCTATGACCTAAGACTGGGTCCTAATTAAGTCTTGGTCCAACAAAATTTAAAACAATTCATGACCCATATTTTCTAACCAAAAAGGAGCCCGTCATATTTTAAAATTTTGAGATTACGTTTAATATAAAATTTAAAAAGCTTGTCATATTTAAAATTTTGATATTACTTTTGAATATATTCGAACCTATGGTTTAGTGCTTTAGGCCTTCTTCAGGCTTGGATCGGACTCGAAGCCCGGTTCGAAATTATTTTTTTGGGCTCTAATGTTATTAAGCCCAAACTCAGCCAAATTATTTTGGACCAGGCCCATGGCCGGTCCAAATTTGGGCTGACTCAAGCCTACCTCCAGCCTTATACTTTGGCACGATGGGATCAAGCTGAGGTCTGGCTGCGTGCTCTTTCGTGAGATCATGACCTATGGCTGAAATTTTCTATGGATTTAATTTTAAATATCTGACTTTCTGGTCTACAAACCCCTGGGTCTCATTGTAATTCCAGCCTGCGCGCGGTCCCAACAATGGGTAATGAAGTATTCAAAAAGCATTCTAGCAAATTTACAAGAACTCCCATAAATGAAATTGTTACAAGGCGCCGCCTTTTCTAATATATTTTGGCAAAAAATATTTTTAATATTATTACTTCTGACTTGGTATAGAGTTTGGCATCATCAGACAATAAAGAAAAAAATCGATCTAGCTTCCAGTCTTTTTTTGTTATTTATTTCTACAGAAAATTGTCATTGTTAACATTGTTCGATAAAAGTTAATTTTTCGTATTACAACAGGTGACTCGTTTCCTCGGTGGCAATAAAACTAGTTTTCCGATCCTTCTTTTATTTAATAATATTATTATATTATTAAAGTAAAATAAATATCAGCATTCAAGTTTTTTAATATTTTTATTTATTATTTATTGATAAAAAAATAATTGAAGTAAAATAATGCAAGCATCTGTCACGTTGAAGGCGCGATGTAGACTGCAATGACTTATTCTAGTAGTTATTTTTTTAATATTATTTTATCAAATGATCGTATGATATTCATGTAGGCTGAAATGACTCGTCCAAACATATTGTTATTTTTTTAATATTATTTTAAGAAACGATTGTATGATATTTGGGTAGACTGGACTCACCCAAAAATGTCGTCATTTTTTAATATTATTTTATAAAAAAGCAGACATTGAAGTAGACACAAGCATATGAATTTTTTTAATATTATTTTGTTAAATATTTGCACGACATTTTGTTGATTAGAGACATCAAGTCTATGTCTTGTCTTGAAGCCTCATTTTGCGCCAATCCTTTTCTATCACTTTTCCATTATTCCAGAAGAAGCGAGAAGAAAGAAAGAAAAAATATAACTCAAATCACTAATATGGGATAACTTGCGGCTCCTAAACGTCATCTTCGAGGCTTTTGCTACTTAAAAATCAAATTATCGGGCACCTCCTTGATACAATGAGAATGACAGAATGGAATAATTTCCGCCTTCAATTAAAGAGTTGTCATCTCTTTATTCATTGATATTCAATTAAAGCTTTTAGATGGATCACTTACTTCACTTGCTCCATAAATGGATATCTAGTGTTCCAGAACAAGAGAAGCTAAGCGGCACAAGAAGGTGTTGTAAACTACAATCAGAACTATTTTCTGTTCTGCCTTATCCCTTATTATCTATCAATAACACCTGGGATTGTCCTTCCAAGGTTTCGCCATGCTGTTGCCATTCCTCGCTTTCAAAGAAATTAATTCCCAAAGACTCTCCTTATACATTGCACGGTGGGATCAAGCTGAGGTCTGGTTGCGTTCTCTTTCATGAGATCATGACCCATAGCTGAAAATTTTTATGAATTTAATTTTAAATATCTGACTGTGGGTCTACAAACTACCTGGGTCTCATTGTAATCCTAGCCAGCAGTCTCAACAGTGGGTAATGAAGCATTCAAAAAGCATACTAGCAAATTTACCAAAACTCCCATAAATGAAATTGTTGCAAGGCGTCGCCTTTCTAATATATTTGATAAAAAATATTTTTAATATCATTACTTCTGACTTAGTATAGGGTTTGACATCACCAGACAATAAAGAAAAAAATCGAACTAGCTTCAAGACTTTTTTGTTATTTATTTCTGCAAAAGTTGCTACTGCTAACATTGTTCGGTAAAAGTTAATTTTTCATAACTCGTTTCTTCGGTGTCAATAAAACTAGTTTTCCAATCCTTCTATTATTTAGTAATGTAATTATATAAAATAAAATAAATATCAACATTCAAGTTTTTTTTAAATATTTTTTAGTTATTATTTCTTGATAAAAAATAAATTGAGGTAACAGACTGCAAGCATCTGTCATGTTCCATGGCGCGCACAGTCCAAGGTAGTCGTTCTTTTAATATTATTTTATCAAATAATTGTGCGATGTTCATGTAGACTGAAATGACTCGTCCAAACGTGTTGTCATTTTTAATATTATTTTATGAAGTGATTGTATGATATTTGTGTAGACCGGAGTCATCCAAGCAGATCGTCATTTTTTAATGTTATTTTAAGAAATGATGTATGATATTTAGGTAGACTGGACTCACCCGAGCAAGTCGTTATTATTTAATATTATTTTATAAAACAATGGTTCGACCGTGTGAATCGAATTGGCTCCTCAAAACAAGTTATAATTTTTTTAATATTATTTTATAAAATACATTGTACGATATTTAGGTAGACGCATGCATATGATCATGAATCTCATCCCGCAGGAGAAATGGAACGCATAATATAAGAACATAATACGAAGTTACTGTAAATTAAAGGTTAACTAAAAAAAAAACATGTCCAACGAGTCTCCGCACTTTGATGTGCTTCATAACGATAATCATAAGAAATACAAGAAATAATCATCAACAAAGAAAATCTCTTTAAGTTATTTTTTAATTAGTTAGTATTATATACAACAACTCAACTCAATTGATCTAAGCCATTTTTTAACTACATGAGATCGGCTACCTCCACTCTACTCTATTCAAGAATAAGTTGACACTCAAATTATAAATAGTTAATTTTTTTAATTATTTCTTTTCATATTAGTTTAGGTCTATCTTTACCTTTATCAATATCATGGATTGTTAAAAAATCATTCTTTCTAACAGAAGCATCAAAAATATTCGTTGTACATGTCCAAGCCACCTTAATTGATTTTTCTCATCTTATCTTCAATTAGGGCTACTCCTATTATTTCTCTTTTTTGTTTAATTCTAATTCTATCTTTTAAAGTTTTACCACATATCTATCTTAACATACGCATTTCTATTACACTTAATTTATTCATATGTTGTTTCAGTATTGCCCAACACTCTGTTCCATATAGCATAATTGTTCTAATAGCAGTTTTATAGAATTTTTCTTTCAATTTTAATGGGATACGTCGATCATACAATACTCCCGAAGCACTTCTCCACTTAATATATGATGCTTTAACTCTATAATTCACATCTTCAACTATTTTACCTTCTTGCTACACTACAACAGACATTAGTTTTAGCGACGCCAAAATGCGTCACTAATGCGTCGCTAAACTGGCTTTAGCGATGCATTAGTGATGCAATTATGGCATCGCTGCAAGTCTCGTCATAGAATGAATTTTATCGCAATTGCGTTGCTAAATAGTGACGCCCAGCGATGCATTTGAATGTGTTGCAATATTGTGATGTGTTGGGGGGTAAAATCGTCATTGCATTAATATCCGTGCGAGACGGCTAAGGCTAACCTCCTCCCTCCGTCCCTTCCGGGCTTCCGTAGCTCGGCCCTTCCGGGCTTCCGTAGCTCGGCCCTTCTGGGCTTCCGTCGTTCGGCCCTTCCGGGCTTCCGTCGTTCGGCCCTTCCGGGCTTCCGTGGCTCGGCCCTTCCGGGCTTCCGTGGCTCGGCCCTTTCGGGCTTCCATAGCTCGGCCCTTCCGGGTTTTCGTAGCTCGGCCCTTCCGAGTCTCCATAGCTCGGCTTCATCGAGCGATCCAACACCTACCTCCGCGGAACCTGATGCGGGAGAGCCCAAGCCTACCAGAACGGCATCCTAGACAAGGAATCATGTCGCGATGTGGCCTAAAACCTATCATAACCGCCCCAGGCCTACTCAACCAGATCTCGAGACATCAAGGAGCTCTCCCAGCCGTTGATCCCTCAACAAACGGGATATGAATTCTAACGGCCCCACAACGGCCTGATTCTGTCCGCCTCCATATCGTAACAACCTTTGAACCTTCCAGAAGACGCTCAAGACTCAGGTGACAGTCTATAAATATCAGACTCACAGATTCCCTCAGGTACGCAGGCGCCTCTCTCTATACACACATCTTCTTGCACGGGCACCCCCACTGCCCTCTCTCTCTCCGGTAGCTCGTCGGCGCTCCTGCCCTCTGGAGCTTCCGATTGGCCACCCCCGGAGAGGCCTCCCGGAGAGATCCACCTCCCCACTGTCTGGTTGATCGCCGATTTCTTCTCCACTGACTTGAGCGTCGGAGGGTCTTTCGCGGAGGACCACCCCCAGCGTCCCCCCGCGTGTGGACTTCTTGTGCAGGTCCGCCCCCCTCTTCCTGGAGATCGACCGCGCCCAAGTCGGAGGACGGATCCCGGCGGCAACAGATTGGCGCTAGAGGAAGGGCCTCAAGTCCCATTAAACCTTGAAGAAAGGAGACAAGGATCTAAATCCGGAGAAGAACCTCTTTAATGGCCAACCGGAGGAGAGCAACCTCTGAAGCCCAAGATCAGGTCGTTTCCCAGAGGCCTGATCCGACTGGCGCTACAGCGCTGCAACCGCCACCAGTTGAAACCCCAACACCGCCTGCCATCCCAGTGACCCAAGACCAGTTCGCTACGCTGGTCCAACAGGTCCAGGCCCTTACCCACCTTGTTCAAGAGCGCCTTGCGCCCCTCCTGCTTCACACCTTCAGAAGGAGGCGGCGGTTCCTTCTTCACCGGCGACCTCCTCCTCTGATCCGCACGAATCAGCGGATCCCCCACACCGCCCCAGAAGGGACAAACCAGTCCCACGAGGCGGTTATGATAGAGATCCTCCCAGATCTCGGTGAGCCCGCTCCCTCTCCCCGGCGACATCTCACCATGATTCCACGCCATCCTTGCGGTTCTCACGCCCAGCTCCTCCTCTAACCGGTGAAGAGGAGATCCGCTGTCAGATCCAGGAGATGCGTCAGGAGCTGGACGCCGCCAAGCAGACCCATCTTCCCCAGCCTAAGGCGGAGCAGAGCATCCCTTTCTCTAAGGGAATCATGGAGGAAGTGATTCCCTCCCATGTCAAACTGCCAGCCGTCGAACCCTATCACGGCTCCACCGACCCGGACGACCATCTCAGTAGCTTCCGGTCAATAATGATGTTCCACGGAGCATCTGATGCGGTCCTCTGCCGCGCCTTCCCCTCCACCCTCAGAGGATCCGCCCGAACCTGGTTCAACGCCTTGAAACCGGGTTCCATTGATTCATTCGACGAGCTGAGCCGCCTTTTTATTGGTCAGTTCGTCAGCAGCCGCCGCCACCGACGAAGATCCGACTCCCTCTCCGAAGTCAAGCAGAGAGAGGGGGAGTCCTTGAGGAATTACCTTGGCCGTTTCAACAAGGCCATGTTAGAGGTGGACCACCTTAATCATGAGGTAGCTATGTCCGCCCTGGCGGGGGGAGTCTCGAAGGAGAGCGACTTCTACCTGGCTATGGAGGTCAGCTACCCCCCATGTCTCTCTGATATGATGGCCCTTTCGGACAAGTACGCTAGGGTCAAGGAGTCGCGGAGAGTTGCCCGCGCTGAGCAAGCAAAGAAGAAGGAGCCTAAAGTCCCCGACAGACACCGTCCTGTCCGTTGACCAAGTCCGCCCCGCCGCCAAAGAGTCCCTCCGCTGCCGCCAAGGAATCGCTCTCGGAGTCCTCCTAGGCGATTTGATCGCTATACTCCGCTGACTGTGCCCCGAGCCCAAATCCTTATGGAGATAGAGCGCCAACTTCCCCGGCCAGTGCCTCTCCGAGGGAACCCGACCCGAAGAGATCCCGCCAAGTACTGCCGCTACCACAGGGAGCACGGTCATGACACTGAAGAATGCTGGCAGCTGAAGAATGAGATTGAGAGGCTGATTCGGCGGGGACGACTAGATCAGTTTAGGAGGGCACCCGAGCCGCAACAACAAGGAGGTGACCGCCAGCCCGAGCTCCAACAACTTCCTCCTCCACCCAATCCGCCCGTGATCGGTCGTATTAATATGATTGAAGAGGCCGGCGGATCGAGCCCCAGAGGCGACAGAGATGGATCAGTGCCAAAGAAGGCACGGATAGGCAAACTCTCCTTCTCCGACGACGATCTTCTAGGAATAAAACTCCCCCACGATGACGCACTAGTTGTATCCCTCAATTTGAACAATTATGATGTAAGCCGAATCCTCATTGATAGTGGAAGCTCGGTAAATGTTTTATACCTCGGTGTATTTGCCAGGATAAAATTGCTCATGGAAAACCTTCGAGCCATGGATTCCATCCTAATGGGATTCACCGACGACGTCATTATCCCGGAAGGGGTCGTCGCCCTGACGGTCCACGCGGGACCATGATGATAGCTAAGCACCCTGTAAAAAGAATTTAGTTGATAGCGGAAGCTCAATGGATGTTTGAATTATGATGCATTTGTTCGTATGAATCTGTCACCTGACCTGCTTCGGCCTATCACCACACCTCTAATGGGGTTTACTAGAGACTCCGTGAAGGTGGAGGGGGAGATCACTCTTTCCGTCACAGCTGGCATGGCCCCGCACCAAAGCACAGTTTTCATAAACTTCCTGGTGGTCTGGGTGGCCCTCGCCTACAACGCTATCCTGGGAAGTTCGGGGCTTCACCTTTTGGACGCTATCATCTCTACCAAGAGACTCCTCGTGAAGTTTCCTACCAGCGAAGGAGTCGGGGAGATGCGAGGGAAGCGGAACCCCCCACCACTTTGTTGTCACATGGCCCCCAGTCCTTAGGGAGAGGTCTGTGCACCTGCACTGGAAGCACTGGATCCTCGAGACTCGGCAAGGAGGGGAGAACCGGCCGAGCGCCTGCTAGCCTTTCCCCTGGGAGAAGACCTAGAGTGGACTATTCACGTTGGGGCTTTGCTTCCGGAGGAGGCTCGCGGTCGGCTCCTTGCGTTCCTGCGAGTCAACGCTGATATTTTTGCCTGGTCGGTGTCCGATATGCCGAGCATTCTGGAGGAGGTGATTACACACCAGCTCAACATCAAGCCGGGGTGCCGACCCATTCGGCAGAAGAAGAGGAGCTTTGCTTCAGATAGACAGAAGGCCATAGACGAGGAGGTGCGCAAGTTGACGGCGGTTGGGCACATATGGGAAGTTCACTACCCTTACTGGCTGGCGAATGTGGTGATGGTCCGCAAGGCTAGTAGGAGCTGGAGGATGTGTGTGGACTTCACCGACCTCAATAAAGCCTGCCCCAAAGATAGCTTCCCGCTGCAACAAATCGACCAGCTGATAGATGCTACGTCCAGTCACGAGACTCTAAGTTTTATGGATGCATTCTCAGGGTACAACCAGATCAGGATGAACCCAGTTAATGAGGAGGCGACTTCCTTCATCACGGAGAAGGGACATATTGCTATAAGGTGATGCCATTTGGGTTAAAGAATGCGGGAGCCACCTACCAAAGGTTGATGAACAAGGTTTTCGAGGCCTAGATCGGGTGCAACATGGAGGTGTACGTGGACGACATGCTAACCAAGAGCGCCCACGCCGCAGATCACGTTGCCGACCTTGCGGAGACCTTTGCTAACCTGCGCCGGTATCGAATGAGACTGAACCCCCGTAAGTGCACCTTCGGGGTTGTAGCCGATAAGTTTCTAGGCTTTATGGTGACTCAGCGGGGAATTGAAGCCAATCCTGACAAGATTTGAGCCATCCTGGAGATGAGGCCCCCAGCTAACAAAAGGAGGTGCAGCGTCTGACCGGGAGGGTGGCAGCCCTAAGCCATTTCATGTCAAGATCGGCAGAGCGGTGTCTGCCCTTCTTCAAGGCGCTGCGCAAGGTTAACAACTTTGAATGGACAAAGGAATGTCAGGAAGCCTTCGAGGAGCTGAAGAATTTTTTATCTACTCCCCCGTTGCTGTCCAAACCGAGAGTCAGGGAGAAATTCTTCTTGTATCTCGCTGCCTCCCCCGAGGTCGTCAACTCGGTGCTTGTCCGCATGGACGTGGATGGGGTGCAGGGGCCGGTCTACTACACCAGCAAGGTACTTCATGATGCTGAGACCAGATACTTCAAGACCAAGAAGATCATTTTCGCACTGGTGGTCTCCGCCCAGCGCTTCCGACCCTACTTTCAGGCTCACTCGATTGTGGTTCTCACGGACCAACCACTCTGGACTATCTTGTCCTGCCCAGATACTTTCGGACGGCTAGCCAAGTAGGCTATCAAGCTGGGGGAGTTTGATTTATCCATCTGGCCAAGGCCTGCAATGAAGTCTCAAGTGCTAGCTGACTTCCTGGTCGAATTCACTTGGGACGAGGAGCATCCAGAGGACGTGCATCCGGAGGCACGTATTGATTCCCCTGAGACCAAGGAGGGGGGGAAGAAGATTGGATTCTGCATGTAGATGGAGCATCAAATTCCCAAGGGAGTGGGGCCGGACTCATTCTTGCGAGCCCCGAAGGGGATGTGGTGGAATATGCCCTCCGATTCCTGTTTCCGGCCACCAATAACCAAGCGGAGTATGAAGCCTTACTAGCGGGGATGAAGCTAGCCAAGGAGCTGGGAGTGGATCGTCTGAGAGCTTTCACAGACTCCCAACTCATCTCCGGGCAGGTCGTTGGGGAGTACAAGGCCAGAGACCCAACCATGTCCCGCTATCTGAGCAAGGTGCAATCTCAAGCCTCTCGGTTTGCATACTTCCGCGTCAGCTATATCCCCCGGATGGAGAATGCTAGGGCAGATGTCTTGTCTCGTTTGGCCACCTCGGCCGACGGGACCTTGGGAAGGACGTATGTGGAGCATCTGCAAGTCCCAAGCATCGAAGCCACAATGTAGGAAACCATGCCGGTAGAGCAGGAGCCTTCCTGGATAGATGCTTACGTATGGTATCTTACCAATGGCACCACCCCCGAAGACCCGACTGAAGCCAGACTGCTTAGGCAACGAGCCCCGAAGTTCCTACTGATGGAAGGGAAGCTCTATCGAAGATCATTCTCATACCCGATCCTCAAGTGCGTTGGACCTACTGAAGCTGACTACATCTTGTGAGAAATCCATGAAAGCATATGTGAAAGTCATCTGGGGGGCAGAGCCCTGGCGTATAAGGCCCTGCGACAGGGATATTATTGGCTGACTATGAGGGAGGATGCGGCTGAACTCATCAAGAAGTGCGATAGCTGCCAACGCCATGCCAATATCCAGTGGCAGCCAATGTCCCAGCTGACCCCCCTGGCGGCACCATGGCCTTTTGCCCAGTGGGGAATGGACATTTTGGGGCCGTTCCCCCCGGCCTCCGGTCAACGCAAGTTCCTGCTAGTGGCCGTTGACCACTTCACCAAATGGATCGAGGCTAAGGCACTTGCCAAGATCGCCGAGAGTAAGGTGAGGTCTTTCTTCTGGAAGTCTATAATATGTTGGTTCAGGCTCCCCCATACCCTGGTTACTGACAATGGCTGGCAATTCGATAATGCGCCTTTCCGAGAATTCTACACCGAGCTTGGCATTCATCAGCGATTCACCTCCGTAGGCCATCCTCATTCTAATGGTGCGGCTGAAGTGACCAACCGCATTATCCTCCAAGGACTAAGAGCCCGGCTTGACGATTACAAATGACGTTGGGTGGAGGAGCTTCCCAACGTGTTATGGGCCTATCACACAACGCCACAGGCTCCCACTGAAGAGACCCCCTTCAGCCTCGTCTTTGGATCCGAAGCAGTTATCCCTGTGGAGATCGATGCCCGAAGCCTCCGAGTGGAAGCCTACAGTGAGGAAGACAACCCAAATCATTTGCGAGCCAACCTTGACCTAATAGAAGAGGCGCGAGACCGAGCACGACTCCGGATGGCTACCTACCGACAGCTGACGGCCAGGTATTACAATGCCCGCGTCCGACCCAGAACTTTCTTACCAGGGGATTTGGTCTACCGGCAAGCCGAAGTCTCGAAACTGACGAAAGGAGGCAAGCTGGCACCGAATTGGGAGGGGCCGTATCGAATTGCCGAAGCACTCCGCCATGGAGCATATAGAGTAGAAGAGCTGGATGGAAAGCCCCTCCCGCGGATGTGGAACGCCGACAACCTCCGTCGGTATTATCAATAGTATTCTCTATTTTATGTCAAATTTTATGCCTGCACTCTTTCGGGCTCTTGACCCTTCATTAATAAAGTGTGGATTCAAGCATCACAGTTCCTCAACGAAAGCCCAATGTACCATTGGCAACGAAAGCCCGATGTACCATCGGATTCAAAAAGCCCGAGGCCAAGCTCGACATGGAAAGCCCAGTGTACCACTGGCACTCCGATGTACCATCGGACCTCAACGAAAGCCCAATGTACTATTGGCAATGAAGACCCGATGTACCATCGGATTCAAAAAGCCCGAGGCCAAGCTCGGCATGGAAAGCCCAGTGTACCACTGGCACTCCGATGTACCATTGGTCCTCGACGAAAGCCCAATGTACCATTGACAACGAAGACCCGATGTACCATCGGATTCAAAAAGCCCGAGGCCAAGCTTGGCATGGAAAGCCCAGTGTACCATTGGCACTTCGATGTACCATCGGACCTCGACGAAAGCCCAATGTACCATTGGCACCGAAGACCCGATGTACCATCGGATTCAAAAAGCCTGAGGCCAAGCTCGGCATGAAAAGCCCAGTGTACCACTGGCACTCCAATGTACCATCGGACCTCAGTGAAAGCCCAGTGTACCACTGGCACTCCGGTGTACCATCGGACATCAGCGAAAGGCCAGTGTACCACTGGCACTCTAATGTACCATTGGACCTCGATGAAAGCCCAATGTACCATTGGCAACGAAGACCTGATGTACCATCGGATTCAAAAGCCCGAGGCCAAGCTCGGCATGGAAAGCCCAGTGTACCACTGGCACTCCGATGTACCATCGGACATTAGCGAAAGCCCAGTGTACCACTAGTACTCCGATGTACCATCGAACCTCGACGAAAGCCCAATGTACCATTGGCAACGAAGACCCGATGTACCATCGGATTCAAAAAGCCCGAGGCCACGCTCGGCATGGAAAGCCCAGTATACCACTGGCGCTCCGATGTACCATCAGACCTCAGCGAAAGTCCAGTGTACCACTGGTACTCCGATGTACCACCGGCCCTCAATGCAAGCCCATGTTTCTACTGGTGCCGATGCTGGTGTCCCAACACTCTCCCAAAATCCTGAGTTCCCGTCGATACTCTGAGGCTAATGTTCCATCTGGTCAACGCCGATGTTCCATTGGTACTCAGATACCTAGGTCATCCTTGGCCTGGGGAAAAGTTACAAGGAAATAAAAACTGTCCCTTGGTGCTGACGAGGCCCTCGCAGGTCCCACGTCAGCAACCTGAGGACTCAAGGAAGAGAATGCAATTAATGCAATCATTGAGGGGAAAAACTTTTCGTTTCATTAATATTAGAGTTTACAAAATGCCGACTGAGTCGGACTTGGTACAAAAATACGTGAAGCAAAAGGACAAAATCAAGACCTAGCCACAGACCCGCCATCTAAGGCCTCATAGGGCCCCTGGTCCGGCTCGAGGTCCATGACCTGGGGGAGGTTCCAGACCTAGGCTACTTTTTCCTTAGCTTCGTTGAACCCCTGGATGTAGAAATCCGCATTGGCTTCAACTAGCTCATGGGTGAAGTGCTCCGATGCCTTGAACTTTTCCACGGTCGCAGCGGCTTTGGCCTCGACGGCTGCCTCCGCCCCGCGGCTCGGGCCTCCGCCGCTGCCCTCTCGGCCTCCTTGATGCCTAGTTCTTCCTCGGCCCGTTTCGCCCGAGCTTCAGCCGCCTGGATGACCGAGTTTAAGTCGGTGATGTTCAGGTTTGGGCCTCGACCGCACTTTCGGCCTCTGCGAGTTGGTCTAATGCTGCTCGCCGTCGGTTAGCTTCGGCTTCGGCTTTGCCTTCGGCCTCCCTTATCTTATCGGCGCATTCGACCCTCATCAACTCCAAGGCCTTCTCGGCGGCCTCGGCCCGAGCTTGGGCATCCTCGGCGTCTTGTTGGATTTGGCGGGTTACAGCTTCCCCTTCGTTGAGGGCCTCCCGAGTGAGCACTACGGAGTTGGACACCTGCATCCAAGATGTCAATTATGAAAACTGCCTAAATATTCTGAACTAAGGGCAAGGAGGGAAGTACTTACTCGAATGAGAGCTGAGAAGATCTCCCAGAAGAACTTGTTCGCCCCCAGGGTCCGGAGCTCCTCTTGGATATCCGGTTGAACGGTGCGGGATATGAGTAGCTCAGCCCGGCGCCCGTCATTTATCACTGAGAACCCGTGAGGGGTTGGCCCAGCCCTGCTCCCCTCGACACTCCCGACGTGCTCCAGTTCAGCACGCTGGGGGATGCTGCTGGGTATCTGTTCGGGGGGCGGACTTGTCCCCGATGGCCCCTCCCCCCAACTCCTATCTACTTCGGCCGGAGGTGGTCCAGGGGAGATTGGGGATTCCCTCACCGCCGGCTCCGCGACCACCGGCTCCTCTGTGGTCGCCCCTTCGGCCCCCACCACCTCTGGTGGAGTGTCAGCTGTCAGATCCACCTCTGGGACTGGTGGTGATCCGCACTGCTCGGTCGGCGGGAGTGCCTACAAGGCATGGCGCTTTGGAGCCGGCGCCTGCGCTTTGGAGCCGACGCCTGCTGCTCCTCCCTCAGGCCGCTCTGGGCTCTCATCCTCTTGATTGTGGCCGCCCTGACCATGGTAGTCGGAGGCTTCATTGCTGCACGGCATCAGTTGGAGTTAGTAAAAAAAGAGAGAGAGAGAGAAAGGGGGGAGAAAGGAAGAAAGGAGAAGGCGATTTGGCTAAGTGTTAGGACTCTTGTTACTCACCGCTTTGAGAGGTGAGGCCAGCCCGCTGAAGATTCTCCTCTGACAGGAGCAAGTCGTATCTGGGGATGTCAGCAGTTAACAGTTGCCCCATCGCTTCTTGGTCTCTTGGGGAGACGGTGGAGTTCATGTTGGGCCGAAGATCGGGATCCCCCCATCGGGACTTGACTGGACCAAGGTCAGCGAAAAAGAAGCGGGATTTCCATCCCTTAACCGAAGAGGAAGAAGGAGTTTGAGGACCCGGCCGGGTCGGGGTTGGAACAGCCATCAACCCTTCTGTTGTCTAAGGAAATAGAAGCACCGAAAAAGGGAAAGTCGGAGGGTAATTTGGAGGTGGCTACAAAGAATGAGAAAGGCGCAATGGTCCTAAGGGAGTTCGGGACCAGTTGGGCAGGAGTCAGATAGTAGTAGTCCAGCAGGTTGACAAAAAAAGGATGAAAGGGAAATCGAAGCCCTAGCCTAAGAGAAATTTCGTAAACAGCCACTCTGCCGGGCCGGGAGGAGACTACCCTATCGTTGGGAGTCGGGAGGAAGAGCCCCATCTCTCGGGGTACGTGATAATGGACCCTAAGTTTGACTAGTCCTGGCCCATTACTGTGGAGGCGGTCCCCTCCGGGGATTCCGCCCCCACCCTCGCGGAGGTGATGGCCGCCACCCGGTGCCTCCTCGCTAGAGCCCGGCCGACCGCTGCCGAGCATCCCCATGCAGGGACTCTGCTGGCGACCGGCCGCTGGGACAAAGGAAGATGGTCCCGAATCGGAGGACCACGAGGAAGAAGAAGAAGAAGGAGAAGGAGAAGAGGCACGGAGCCTCGAAGGAGAAATTCGGTTGTCAGATGGAGCTGCAGAGGACCAAGATGGCGAGGAGGCCATGGTGAAGGTTTCAGGAAGAAGGAAAGATGGGAAGGAATAGAGGGCTAACCTGGAGGAAAGGAGATGCAGAGAGCAATTCTCGGGTTGCAGAAGGAGCAGAGAGTTGGAAGGAGAAGATAGCTGGAGCAGAATGGCGGATTCTCCGCCTTCGTCCGGTTTTTGTCAAGTTTCAAATCGTTCCGCCTCGATTTCCCAGCCATGCGGACTCCCGCTATAGGCTGGGCCGCCTTGACAGGCGTCCGGCGCGTGGAACAAACCGCCTCCGGCCAATGAGGTGACGTCGCTGACATCAGCGCCATGATGGCAATGATGGCAAACGCCTTTTCGCAAGCTTCAAAAAGACAACCCCGTTTCGAGGACGATCGCAGCAAATCGGACAGACAGTAGCGACTGCCCCATCACATCCCGCAAGTTGCTCGTGCTAAGCCATCACTGCATCCGGAGACACGTGTCTGGGAGCGGTTGGCAAAGGAAGGGGATCAGCCACTAAGGACGTGACACCCCTTTCGCCTTGCGGAGGTGGGCCCACTTCGTCTTAGGGGCGAGGGGGCATCTGATGTGGTTGATCCAACGTCGTCAGAGTTAACGGTTAAGGGAACTAACGGCGTCCCACTCCACCTCCGAGGCCAACCTTCGAGCTCCACCTCCGAGGTCCACCCCCGAGGTCCGCCTCTGGAGCCAACCTCCGAGGCCAACCTCCGAGACCAACCTCAAAGGCCTACCTCCGAGCTCCACTCCGAGGCCAGCCTCCGAGCTCTGCCTCCGAGCTCCACCTCCGAGGTCCGCCTCCGGAGACAACCTCCGAGGCCACCTCCAAGCTCCACCTTCAAGCTCCACCTCCGAGGTCCGCCTCCAGAGCCAACCTATGGAGCCAACCTCGGGGCCAACCTCTGAGGCCCACCTCCGAGCTCCACCTCCGAGGCCCGCCTCCGAGCTCCATCTCCGAGCTCCACCTCCGAGGCCAGCCTCCGAGCTCCGCCTCCGAGCTCCACCTCTGAGGTCCGCCTCCGAAGCCAACCTCTGGGGCCAACTTCCGAGGCCAACCTCCGAGGCCCGCCTCCAAGCTCCACCTCCGAGGCCCACCTCCGAGCTCCACCTCTGAGGTCCGCCTCCAGAGCCAACCTCCGAGGCCAACCTCCGAGCTTCACCTCCGAGGCCCACCTCCGAGCTCCACCTCCGAGCTCCACCTCCAAGGTCCGCCTCTGGAGCCAACCTCCGGGACCAACCTCCGAGGCCAACCTCCGAGGCCCACCTCCGAGCTCCACCTCCGAGGCCAGCCTCTGAGCTCCATCTCCAAGCTCCACCTCCGAGCTCCATCTCTGAGCTCCACCTCTGAGTTCCGCCTCCGAAGCCAACCTCCGAGGCCCACCTCCGAGCTCAGCCTCCAGAGCCAACCTTCAGGGTCCCCCTCCGGAGCCAACCTCTGGGACCAACTTCCGAGGTCCGCTCCAGCTTCCTTCAGCCCTGTGCTTTAACCACAACTTTAGACAACCGCCACAGTCCCGCTACCAGGGCCGGGAGCGGCAAGCCACCCAGCATGCCCATGTGATCTACTACTCGCTCGTTACGGAGCGTTGCCATGCCTCATTAAGACGTATGGTCTACTACATGTCCATAACAGTACGTAGCCATACCCCGTTACGGCGTGCAACCCATTACTTGCCCCTGACTACATATGGCCATATCCCGTTATGGCGTACGACTCATCACTCGCTGGCAGCCGCATGCGGCCATACCTCTTAACGGTGCGTACCAGATATAGGCGCAACTGCCGACACTGGAAAAGCTGCGACAATAGGTGGCAGGACAGGCGGGACATCTCTGACGCGTAGTACGATATGACCTGTCATCATTAACCCCTCCTTTTTGTCCGCCATCGGACAGGGATATCTGAAGATCGACAACCTTCTGGAAGCACGAAAAAAAGATCTCTGAATAGGTATAAAAGCCCGTATCGACAAAAAGGGGGATCCGGAACTCTAACTCATAAGCTCTTTCTTTCGCAAGGCTAACTCTTGTCTGTTCCCGAGTTACTGACTTGAGCGTCGAAGGGTCCCCATCGGAGCATCCAGTCTCTGGGGAATTTTCTTTCAGGAGACCAGCGAGGAGGATCTTCGTTTCCCTGGCGTCTGAAGAAAGTGACTTGGCGTCAACATATATATATACGAGAAAATTATAAAATCTCATTCATTCTCACAACAAGAAAATACTGAAATAGCAACGCAAATTAGCGACGCAATACTGCGTCGCTAAATTGTGACCACTTTGCGATGCATCCGCGACAACAAATCGTTGCGATGCAATTAGCGACGCATTAGCGACTCAATAAACCAGAAAATTAAAAAAAGTAATTTTTTTATTTAGCGACGTAAAAAATGTGTCGCAATATTTTTAAATTAAGTTTTTATAAAATAAAAATATAAGAAAAAAATATTGCGACGCAACTCAGTGTATCACAATATTTTTTAAAAATTAATTATGTTAAATAGCAACGCATTAGCGATGCAATAAACCAGAAAATTAGAAAAATTATTTTATTTAGTGACACACTAATTGCGTCGCAAATATTTTAAGTATAATTAATTTTTAAAATATAAATATGAGAAAAAAATATTGCGATGCAACTCTGTGCATCGCAATGTTTTTTTTAAAAAATTAATTATTTGAAATAGCCACTCATTAGCGACGCAATAAACCAAAAAATTAGAAAAATTATTTTTAATTTAGCGACGCATTAATTGCATCGCAATTATTTTAAATAAACTTAATTTTAATAAAGTTTAAATATGAGAAAAAATAATTGCGATGCAACTCAGTGCGTCGCAATATTTTTAAAAAATTTAATTATATTAATAGCGACGCATTAGCGATGCAATAAACTAAAAAATTAGAAAAATTATTTTTAATTTAGCGACGCAATAATTGCATCGCAATTATTTTAAATAAAATTAATTTTTATAAAATATAATTATGAGAAAAAAATATTGATCACAACCGTCGGATCGTCGCGATCGAGCCGATCGCAACGGTCCGAGATCGGTCGTGGCCCGATCGGGATCAGGGCTTGGATCGATCGCAACCGTCGGATCATCGGTGATCTCGGACCGATCGCAACGGTTCGAGATCGGTCGACGCAACGGTCCGGGATCATGGCTTGGATCGATCGCAATAGTCGGATCATCGCCGATCGGTCCGATCGCTACGGTCCAAGATCGATCAATGCAATTTCCTAGAAAATAAAATAATTTTTCCCAGAGAAAATAATTTTTAATATTGTGACGCGTGTATTGCGTCACAATGTTTTTAAGAAAATAAATGTAATAAAAATTTAAAAAAAACATTGCAACGTAATATATGCGTCGCAATTATTTTCAGAAAATATAATTTTTATCATTTATAATTATTAAAAAAATATTGCGATGCATTAGCGATGCAGTTCCTAGAAAATAAAAAAATTTTCCAGAAAAAAATAATTTTTAATATTGCGACGCATGTATTGCGTCGCAATGTTTTTTAGAAAAATAAATGTAATTAAAAAATTTTAAAAAAAACATTGCGATGCAATATACGCATCGCAATTATTTTTAGAAAATATAAATTTTATCAGTTATTATTATTAAAAAAATATTGCGACGCATTAGCGATACAATTTTTTAAAAAATAAAAATAAATTTCCCAGAGAAAATAATTTTAATATTGCGACGCATGTATTGCGTCGCAATATTTTTAAAAAATAAATGTTATTAAAAAATTTTAAAAAAGACATTGCGACGCAATATATGCATCGCAATTATTTTTAGAAAATATAATTTCTATCAGTTATAATTTCTAAAAAAATATTGCGACGCATTAGCGACCCAGTTTCCTAGAAAATAAAAATAATTTTTCAAAGAAAATAATTTTTAATATTGCGACGCATGTATTGCGTCGCTATGTTTTTTAGAAAATAAATGTAATTAAAAAATTTTTAAAAAAAACATTACGATGCAATATGCATCGCAATTATTTTTAGAAAATATAAATTTTATCAGTTATTATTATTAAAAAAAATATTGCGACGCATTAGCGACGTAATTTCCTAGAAAATAAAAATAATTTTTCCATCGGACATTGGCGCCAAAGTAGCGACTCATTAGCGACGCAATTAGTTGCATCGCTAAGTTTTGCATAAATAATAAAAAGGCCAAATTAGCGATGGATTAGCGACACATTGTTGCATTGCTAATCCATAATAATTTTTTTAAAAAAATAGCGAGTGATTAGCGAAGCATATATTGCGTCGCTAATCACTACTATATAATGCTTGGGGGGTTTCGCCACCCCCCCCCTTTCCTCTTCTCCAGCCACGGCCGTGGCCGTCGTCTCCGGCCACGGCCGCTGCCGTGGCCTGGCCACAGTGACCAGGCCACCCAAAAAAAAAGTTTACAGTTTGGGCGGGGTTTCCCCACCCCCCTTCGTCTTCTCCAGCCACGGTTGCTGCCGTGGTCTAGCCATGGTGGCCAGGCCACCGAAAAAAAAAACAGTTATGAGGGGTTTCTCCACCCCCCTCCCATTCATCTTCTCTGACCACGGCCGCTGCCGTGGCCGGCCGTAGCCTGGCCACGGTGGCCAAGCCAAAAAAAAAAAAAGTAACAGCTTGGGGGTTTTCCCACCCCCGGCCCCTTCAATTAAAAAAAATAACACTCATAAAAAATTAACCAAAAAATTTAGATTCTATCATATTTTATTATTTTAAAAATATTTTCAAATAATTTGATGACAAATATTAAAAATATAAATATATTTTTAAAACATGGGCAAGTTAATTTTTTTAAAAAAAAGTAAGGGGGTTTTCCCCACCCCCGGACCCTTCAAAAAAAAATTTTAACAGTCATGAAAAAAAATTAACACCAAAATTTAGATTCTATTTTATTTTATTGTTTTTAAAAATATTTTTAAATAATTTGATGACAAATATTAAAAATATTTTCAAATAATTTGATGACAAATATTAAAAAATATAAATATATTTTTAAAACATGGGAAACATAATTTTTTTTTAAAAAAAGTAACAGCTAGGGGGTTTTCCCCACCCCCCGGCCCCTTCAATTAAAAAAAAGTAACACTCATGAAAAAAAAAATAACACAAAAAAAATTAGATTTTATCATATTTTTTATTTTAAAAATATTTTCAAAGAATTTGATGAAAATATTAAAAAATATAATATATTTTTAAAACATGAGAAACTTAATTTTTTTTTTAAAAAGTAAAAGCTAGGGGGGTTTCCCCACCCCCCGGCCCCTTCAAAAAAAAAAAAACAAAAAATTTAACAGTCATGAAAAAAAATTAACACAAAAAATTTAGATTCTATTTTATTTTCTTGTTTTTAAAATTATTTTCAAATAATTTGATGACAAATATTACAATATTTCAAATTTTTGATGACCAATATTAAAAAATATAATATATTTTCAAAACATGGGCACTTAATTTTTTTTTAAAAAAGTAACAGTTAGGGGGGTTTTCCCCACCCCCGGCCCCTTCAATTAAAAAAAAAAAATTAACACCATGAAAAAAATTAACACAAAAAAAATTAGATTCTATCATATTTATTGTTTTTAAAATATTTTCAAATAATTTGATGACAAATAAAAAATATAAATATATTTTTAAAACATGGGCAACTTAATTTTTTTAAAAAATGTTACTACTAATCTAATTTTTTATTAGATTAGTTATAAATTAATTAATTTATGTCATTAGTCGTAGCTCTTTGGATAGACTGATTTAGCATATCAATCATGACTCTTTAAATTAACTGATTAAAACTCATAAATCATAGCTATTTAGGTCAATTAATTTAGCTTATCAGTTTTAACTTCTCAAGTAAGCTAATTTTAGACCATCAACCTTATCTCTTTAGATCATCAATCAAACTCTTTAGATAGGTCGAGCTGAATTAGCTTAGCTATTTAGGTCAACTAATTTAGCTCATTAACCATAACTCTTTAGATTAGCTAATTTCAAAATTGCATTCATAGCTTTTCATTTCTTTATAGTTGTTTATGCAATAATATTTGTGCATTTGTAGTTATTTACAATTGTTATGTCTTGATTATTTACATTCTGCTTCAAATTGAATGATGCATTAAATTATGTAATACTAGATAGAAAGTCTTGTTGTATTTTTATTTAATTTCAGCAACAAATTAGTAGTTTCAATGATTTATATTTTAATCTTCACAAACATTTATATTCGACATAATAATCTTAAGAAGTCAGTGACTATATATAGAACACTATTCCTATATATGTATAATTGACAAGAAGTTAAGAATAACAAGCATAAGTTCGATTGTCTTCGGATTTCCATATTATTAATCATAGCACAATAACCTTTAGACCCGTTTGAGAATTTGTAAGACTTAGTCTTGCAAATTCTTAAATTGTCCTAGTGGACAATTTGAGAATATTTTTTACGATATGTTAGTCTGCTACTAATCATCATTGGTTAAGATTGTGGTTTGTATTTGCTCATACGTTCTCCTAGTGTGGCATATATGCCACACATTTAGGAGAACATATGGGGAAATGCTGCTGAAATTTTAACGTAACTGATCGATGATAATTAATAGCAGAATAACATATCACAAAAAATATTCTTGAATGGGATAGGGCCTTACCTTTAGACATGGAGTGAAGGTGGAATTCATTTAGGATACTTGAATGCTTGTGAAGTCTCATGATTGAACGGACCGCCTTGCAGCCCGACCCG
>UESW01001896.1:0-30415 GCA_900491605.1 Calamus simplicifolius
AAGAATTAAGAATAATTCTTCGAATTGGGGTGTAGAGGCTGCCAATTTGAACAAAATAGTGGAAGAATCTTTAGACTAAAGTCCAAGTCTTTAGACTGAATCAATTTATATACTAATAAACTTTAGTTTTTCCTTATGCAGAACATGGCCACTAATTTATCATTAAGGTCCCTATTGGATAGTGACAAGTTGAATGGTTCCAATTTCAATAGCTGGTTCAGAAAACTTAAGATCGTCCTTGAGCATGAGAGGATTCTATATATTCTGAATAATCCTGCACCAAAGATACCTGATGCAAACACCCAAAGTTCTGAGAGAGACACTTATCAGAAGTGGCTCAATGATAGAACTAGCGTGCGTTGTATCATGTTAGCAGCAATGAACGATGAATTCGGTCGCCGGTTCGAGAATGCTCAGCCAGAAGAAATCATTCAAGCGTTGAATGAATCTTTCGGCACACCCGACGATGTTGAAAGGCACAAGACTAGTTGTGCTATTTTCAATGCTCGAATGAGGATGGATCTCCTGTCACTGATCATGTATTGTACATGATCGAGAAGATAGAACTCCTAAGCAAGCTCGGCTTTCCCTTACATGAGCAGTTGGGAAAAGATGCGATCCTGAATTCCTTGCCTCCATCCTTCCGACCTTTCCTTACTCATTTTCGAATGACAAAGCCTGCAGTCAACTACCACGGTTTGTTGGGGTTGTTACAGAACTTTGAGAAGGATAACCAGCTCTCTAAGGGTTTGGTTAATGTGGTTGAAGGATCTAAGGTAGGGCGTAAACCCTTTGGGAAAGGGAAGAAGAAAAAGAATAATAAAAGGGTGCAACATGCTAGGACATCTATAAGGGGTCAGATGCAGAAGAAGAAAGTTGATAAAAGTCAAGCTGAATGCTTTCACTGCAAGATGCAAGGGCACTGGAAGAGGAACTGTCCTCTTTACATTGCCACACTTGATCCAAACAGGCCAAAGAAGAAAAAGGAGCAAGATGTTGCTCAACAAGGTATTTATATGATAACACCTTAATTTTTCTATATATGATAATCAGACCTGGGTATTGGATACCGGGAGTCCTTTTAACATTTGCAATTCATTGCAGGGACTACAGGTCACCAGAAGATTTGAGGACAATGAAAGATTCCTTAATGTCGGCGATGGAAGATTAGTTCCAGTACTGGCATTAGGAGTTCTTGAAATAGTTTTCAATAGAAATGTCATTATACTAAATGATTGTCATTTTTGCCCAACGTTCTTGTTGAACGTAATTTCTGTAGGCCTTCTGGCCAAAAGTAATTATGAAATTTCAATAAAGGATGTTACTTTGAATATCATTATGAATGGAGTCACTGTAATGACTGGGCATTTATCTAATGGCATTTATATATTATCACAGCCTGTGAATGTAGTGTACAATCAAGTAAGCGCCCTAGAACAACTGATGTCACAGATATTTATCTTTGGCACCATCGGCTGGGTCATATCAATAAGAACAGATTAAACAGGTTAACTCAGGAGGGCATCCTTCGAGTTGATGATTGTGAATCATTAACTACCTGTGAATCATGTCTTCTTGGTAAAATGACCAAGTCATCTTTTACTGGAAAAGGTGAAAGAGCCAAAGAGCTATTGGGTCTAGTACATACTGATGTATGTGGACCAATGAGCACTTGTGCCAAAGGTGGATATTACTACTTCATTACTTTTACAGACGACCTTTCTAGGTTCGGTTATGTCTATCTTATGCGACATAAATCTGAATCGTTTGAAATGTTCAAACTATATCATAAAGAAGTAGAAAAACAAACAGGAAAATGTATTAAGACCCTTCGATCAGATCGAGGAGGCGAATACCTTTCCAATGAATTTGTGACATATTTAAAGGAGAATGAGATTCTCTCCCAATGGACTCCTCCTGGAAC
Organism: Calamus simplicifolius; assembly: GCA_900491605.1. NCBI lineage: Eukaryota > Viridiplantae > Streptophyta > Magnoliopsida > Arecales > Arecaceae > Calamus > Calamus simplicifolius. The sequence goes on from UESW01001896.1 coordinate 1,925, forward strand.
ACCGCAACATAACGGTGTGTCGGAAAGAAGGAATCGAACTCTGTTAGACATGGTTCGGTCCATGATGGGTTTTGCAAGCTTGCCAATATCATTTTGGGGATACGCATTAGAATCAGCTTGTCATATTCTTAATAAGGTTCCAAGTAAGTCTGTTTCTAAAACTCCACATGAGATGTGGTGGACATAAACCGGTTATTACCTATCTGAGAGTCTGGGGGTGTCCGGCTTATGTGAAACGTGCAAAATCAGACAAACTTGAACCCAAATCTGACAAATATTTTTTCATCGGCTATCCGAAAGAAACCAAAGGATATTACTTCTACAATACTGAAGAACAAAAGTTGTTCATTAGTAATAGAGCAGTTTTTCTTGAAAAGGAGTTCCTTAGTGAAGGAACAAATAGCTCTAATGTTGAACTTGAGGAAGTTCATCAAGTAGAAGGAACAACACAAACCAGTGAACCCTTAGAATCTGAGTTGATTAGATCAAACTCAAAACCCATTTTAGATGCACCATTAAGGCGATCTGGTAGAGTACCACATCAACCGGACAGATACTTAGGTTTCTTGGTCCAGAACGATGATCCTGTTGAACTCGATGAGAACAACGAGGATCCGATCACCTATATGGATGCTATGCAAAGGACTGACTCTAATAAATGGCTTGATGCCATGAAATCCGAACTTGATTCCATGAAGGACAATAATGTATGGACATTAGTTGACCCACCCGAAGGGATAAAACCCATAGGGTGTAAGTGGGTTTTCAAGAGGAAAAGAGGCGCAGACGGAAAGGTAGAGACCTATAAAGCACGTCTGGTTGCCAAGGGGTATCGTCAACGTTATGGTATTGACTATGACGAAACGTTTTCTCCTGTGGCAATGCTGAAATCCATTCGGATTATGCTAGCTATAGCAGCACACTTCGATTATGAGATTTGGCAGATGGATGTTAAAACCGCTTTTCTAAATGGTGATTTAGAAGAACAGGTGTATATGATACAGCCTGAAGGTTTTATATCTGAAGACGAGTCTAAAGTGTGCAGGCTACAGAAGTCTATTTATGGACTTAAGCAAGCATCTAGGAGTTGGAACATACGATTTGATAAAGTGATCAATCTTATGGCTTTATTAAGAATAAAGAAGAACCTTGCATTTATAAATGGGCTAACGATTCTTATTGTATTTCTTGTATTATATGTGGATGATATTCTCTTAATCGGGAATGATATCCCTGCATTACAAGGAATAAAGACATGGTTATCATCACAATTCTCCATGAAAGATCTGGGAGAAGCATCATACATCCTAGGGATGAAGATCTATAGAGATAGATCTAAGAGGATGCTTGGTTTATCCCAATCTACGTACATTGACACAGTGCTAAAGAGGTTTAGCATGGAGAATTCCAAGAAAGGCTATCTTCCGATAGGCCATGGAATTCATCTTTCTAAGAAGGATTGTCCGACAACTCCTAATGAAAGAGAACGTATGAGTCGAATTCCATATGCTTCGGCAGTAGGATCGATTATGTACACCATGACATGTACAAGACCAGATGTGGCATACTCACTAGGAGTAGTGAGTAGATACCAATCTGATCCAGGAGAAAAACACTGGCAAGTTGTTAAGACAATCCTTAAGTATTTGAGAAATACTAAGGACCAGTGGTTAGTCTATGGAGAGTCTGATTTGAAACTTGTTGGATATACTGATTCCAGTTTTTAATCAGATCATGATGATAGCAAAAGTGTATCGGGTTTCGTGTTTATCCTAAATGGTGGAGCTGTTTGCTGAAAAAGTTCAAGCAACATACAGTGGCAGATGGCGAGAGAGTACATCGCTGCATCAGATGCTGCAAAAGAAGCTGTGTGGCTGCGAAAGTTCATCTCCGAGCTTGGAGTGACACCTTCCATAGATGAACCAGTCCTGTTATACAGTGACAGCACTGGTGCCATAGCTCAAGCAAAGGAACCACGAGCACATCAGCGCACCAAGCACATACTGCGCTGGTTTCATCTTATTCGAGAGATAGTAGACCGAGGTGACATAAATCTTCAGAAGATTGATGGAAAGAAAAACCTAGGTGACCCATTTACTAAAGCACTCAGCATCAAGGAGTTTGACAACTATAAGTTGAAGATGGGTATTAGATACTGTAATGAGTGGCTTTAGGCTAAGTGGGAGTTTGTTGGGAATTGTATCCTAAAGCCAATCATTTGATGATTGTGCTGATGTAAATTGTATATAAATTGATATATTAATAAAAGTTATTTGGCAGTTTATTCATTACAAGAACATCTTCTTAATACTCCTAATAGTAATGAAGCCCTCAGGATCTTCCTTCACGATAAAGGAGGATTTATCTTTGAAGGTCCTTAAAAGAGTTCGCGACCAAATGATATACTATGACAGGGCCATAGTACTATCAATTATAGGACGTTGTATATCATATTTGTTGGTTATCCTCTTAACCAAGGAGTGTAGAGACACTGGTATGACATACAGGTGAAAGTGTAGGAGTACATTTCACCGAACGTGACTCATTTTCGGATACTCTGCTGTCAAGAGTTAATCCGAGAAGATATAGGTATAAGTATCCTTCAGACCTGAAGATCACAACCAGTGGCTTACAAGCAACTCATTGTACTTAGGTGCCGGACCACCTGGATTTCTAATCCAGCTACGAAAGGTTACTGGGTGCAGTCAAGTACTTGTGGTAGTCAGTTGTGGATCAAGATGGAATTTGACCTATCCCATTAAAAGGAGAAATGCTTGTGTTTCAATTTAGCAAGACCTTGGCCAAGGCACTTCATGTGAAAGTCACATGATCACTAAAATTGAAATCACTTTATGGATTTGCTATTTAGAGTTGACAGGCTCTTAAGCCATCCTTAGCATTTGTGGTCAAGAGGATGAATTATACGGTAACTATTTCTTAGGGTTCTTGGAGTTTGCTTGGCAACTCTTCGACCTATCCGGACGTCGGGTTCCATTGCTAGATGGGCACATCGATTAGTATAGAAAGTTGTTTCTATGCTACCGGCTTAGGTTCGAACCTAGAGAGTCACACGCATAGAAGTTTCCTAGGATGATCTATTTGCTGATCAACGATTGAGAATCGTATATGATTTAATTAATCAATTTGATTGATTGAATTATCTCAATTGGGTTAAGTACAATTGAATAAGATTCAATTTGGTTTAAGTCTATTAGAAGGACAAGTCAATTTCAAATATTGATTTGAAATTAGACTTGATTTGAATTTAAATAGATTCAGGACTAGCCAAATTTGATTTGGGCTTGGACCATGATCTATGTGGGTTAAGTCAAATAAATTCAGATCATAACCCAAACCTCTCGAATATGGATCTCATATGATGAGATGGCTAAAATCTCATCTCATGAGATAGAATTTAATGCATGATATTTATTTACCGAACGTCGGATTTATCCTCGTCTCTTTGGTTTTCTCCGAACGACGGAACTAAACCAAACGCCGTGACTCCTTGGTTTTCTCCGAACATCGGAATTAAACCAAGCGTCGCGCCTTTGGCGTCTCTTCGCTTTTGCCAAACGACGGATTCTTAAATGTCAGAATTAAATATCAAGGCTAAATCTAGACTATAAATAGAGGGCATTCCCTCACCAGAGAACATAGAACAAAAAATAGAACAACAATTATGGATTGTAATTCTAAATTATCGTGGATTGTAATTCTAAAATGTTAGAATAGAAAATCCTGGTGATTCTGGTGTTAGCGAAAGCCTGGTGGATCTTGGAGGAAGATTCAAGTGAGAGGATTCAAGATCAGCAAAGCTATTTTTCCGCGAGCTAGCACTCCCGGAAATCTGATCATTCGGGGCTTCGCGTGGACGATACTAGAGGCCGGACGATTGAACGGCTGCAGAGCAATAAGGATTTACCTACTGTTCTTAAGGTAAGTGATTTGATCCCTAGATCTTAAGGCATGCTTCAAGATAATAGTGTGACTAGTCATCTTGAAGATCAAGATATGATCTTGATATTTTTATATGCATATTTTAGATCAAACGACCCTGAATATATAGGCAAAGATATGATCTTGATGCATATTAGATAGATTAATATGTAATCTTTTAATTTCGCAATGATAATAGTTATCAATTTTTAAAAATATGCATGCCTCGGAGACTATTTCTCCCTACACTTTATATATGAGAAAACAAATTGCACCCGATAAAGCCCCCATTGACATTTAGAATACAGCGGGATATCGCATGAAAAATGGGGATATATAGACATTATGAGATGTCTCTTTATCTTGATTGGATTGTTCATATACACTTTCTTGATTGATATTTTGTATTTGGTAATAATTAAGGTAAGAATGTAAATTAAATTGTAAATTATTTCAATACTAGCAGCTTTAGTTGATTAAATCTATGGGCCATCCATGCTTTCCTCAAAATCTTTATTGCTCGCCACGCCTTGAATTTATGATTAGAGTTGATTACATAACATAGCTGCACAATCGTTCCCAATGCATAACCAATCCTAAAAAGTAGGTAAGATTTTCATCACTACAAGAAAATGTTAAAATAGTGACAAAAATTAGTGATGAAAATTTTCGTCACTAAATTGTGACGGTTTAGTAACAAAATAGTGACAAAAAATTAAAATCAGTGACGGATTAATTTTTTCGTCACTAAACTGTCACTAAATTAGTGACGGACTATTACATCTGTCACTAATTTAGTGACGGATTGCCCTTCCGTCACTAATCCATAACAAATTAGTGACGGAAGAGTAATCCGTCACTAACTTGGTGATGGATTGTTTTTTCATCACTAATCCGTCACAAATTAGTGATGAAAAACAATCGTCACTAATTAGTGACGAATTATTTTCCATCACTAATCCATCAAAATTAGTGATGGATGGAAAATCCATCACTAATTTAGTGACGGATGCCCTTCCGTCACTAATCCATAACAAATTAGTGACGAAAGAGCATTCCGTCACTAAATTAGTGATGGATTAGTGACGGATATTTCTTTCGTCACTAATCCATCACTAATTTAGTGACGGATTGGGCAATCCGTCACTAATTTTGTGACGGATGAGGCAATCCGTCACTAACTTAATGATGGATTACTTTTTCGTCTCTAATCCATCATAAATTAGTGATTAGTGACGAATTATTTTCCGTCACTAATCCATCAAAATTAGTGATGGATGAGAAATCCATCACTAAATTAGTGACGAATTGCCCTTTCGTCACTAATTCATCACTAATTAGTGACGGAAGAGCAATCCATCACTAAATTAGTGATGGATTGCCCCATCCGTCACTAATTTAGTGACGGATTGGCCTTCCGTCACTAATCCGTCACTAATTTAGTGATGGAAGAGCAATCCGTCACTAATTTAGTGATGGATTTCTTCATCCATCACTAATTTAGTGACATATTGCCCTTCTATCACTAATCCATCACAAAATTAGTGACGAAAGAGCAATCCGTCACTATATTAGTAACGAATTAGTGATGGATTACCCTTCCATCACCAAATTTATACTTTTAATATTTTTTTATTTGAATGAGAAGGTAGCAAACCATTTCATTAATTAATAATATTTTATTATTAAAATATTAATATTATTATTATTAAATATTATTAAAGATTTTTTCATCACTAATATGTCACGCATCAATTAATAATATTTTATTAATTAAAAAAATTAACTCTGAAAAATTTTTTTATCTCAATCATTGATATATTAAGTTGATTTAAAAATAATTTTATGAATATGTAATGATCCTTCTAGCTTTTCGATAGAGAATACTCAACTTTTTCAAAATAATTATCAGAAGATTTAATTTATTAGAACTTTTCAAAGTGATTATAATTATTTTAAAATCTTTATTTTATTTTTGCATTCTCTTCTTTATGGATTAAGGTTCTTCTAATATCAATCGTCTTGCCAAAACGAACTGTTTAATAAAAAATAATAAAATATATAAGATCTTGTGAAGAATCCTTAAAAAAAAAGGTTGCTTCTTATGGAGTTTTCTCCACTTCGAAATGCTTCTTATTAATAAGGCACATGTGACAAGACATGCGATGTGAACTTATTAAAAGGCAAAGCATATCACACGACGATCTTAATGTTCAATCATCAAAGTTTTAATAGAGTATAAACTATAAACAAATGAGCAGGCCAATGTGGCAAGAAAATTTTCCATAATGCGATGAATAAAGTGGTGGGATTCGCCAGGCTGTCAAACTAGGCGGCACTCCGAGGGAGCTTCCGAAGGCCAAACCTCCTCCCTTCTCTCCCACTCTTCCAATCCCTACCCACCCCTCCCCAAGAGCTCAAGAACTCGAACCTCATCACCACCACCACCACCATCGCCGCCGCCGCCGCCGCATCCTGAGCCTCTTGAAGCAATGCAGGTCCTTGGATTCCTTCAAGCAGATCCACTCCCACATGCTCACCTCCTCCATCCACAAGCCCAACCACCTCCTCTCCAAGCTCGTCGTCGGCCTCCAAGACCTCCCCTACTCCACCCTCCTCTTCTCCCAAATCCCCCACCCCAACGACTTCTCCTTCAACCTCATGATCCGCGGCCTCGTCACTTGCTGGAGAAACCACTCCCTCGCCCTCCGTTACTACCTCCGCATGATCAAATCCGGCGCCATGCCCAACCACTTCACCTACCCCTTCGTCCTCCTCGCCTCCGCCAACCTCCAGTCCTTGCATCACGGCCAGACCGCCCACGCGTCCATCTTCAAGCTCGGGCTCCGCTCCAACGACCACGTCCAGCACTCTTTGATCACCATGTATTCGAGATGCGGCCAGGTGGGCTCCGCACGCAAGGTGTTCGATGAAATCCGTGAGAGGGATGTGATTTCTTGGAATTCCATGATTTCGGGGTACGCCAGGATGGGATTCGCAAGGGAGGCGGTCGAGTTATTCTGCACGATGAGGGCGGAGGGGTTCGAGCCGGATGAGGTGACTCTGGTGAGCGTCCTGGTGGCATGCGGAGACCTTGGAGACTTGAGCTTTGGGGCGTGGTTGGAGGGGTTGGTGGAGGGCATAAATTGGAGCTGAACTCGTTTGTTGGGTCTGCGTTGATTGATATATATGGCAAGTGTGGTGATCTCGAGTCTGCAATCCTTAAATTTTTGTCACTATTATGCTCTTTTCTTGTAGTGTTATCTCCTTAAATTTAATGGTTAGGGTTGTTAATTAGATCGATTATATGTCGTGGATATCCCGTCAATAGCCACTGCAATCCTTTCCATTCCTAGCATTCGATCTTCATTACGGATGGGTAATTTTTATTTCTGATTCTAATATCTTCTTGATGAACCAAACTTGGGATCTAAAATGAACTGTCTTTTGTGGGAAGTATTACAAGCTCAGGAGAATGTCATCAGCTACAACCTTGGTGGGATGGGCTGCAGTGCCGAAATCCTTGCCATTGATCTCACCCGGAACCTCCTTCAAGTAGGTCTTTCTCTCCCACTCCTTTACTCTTGTTTCCCTTTCACCTTTGTTTCTTAAGTTTGTACTGTGGATTACATCTTTTACATCAAGGAACATGGGATACATTCTTGTCCTTTAGTGGGTGCTCTCATTTCTGAAGACATTGAAGCTAGGCAATGCACATGGGCAACAGCAAGGGCGAGGGGGACAGTCTTCTATAAATGAAGTGTATGTTTGGTTGGTACTTTGTCCATGCTATTTCATTTGGAGAAGCATTACTTATACAAGGCCACGGGCAATGCACTATGCCTGTATGATTGAGTTGTTGGGCCGACAAGGCCTATTGGATGAAGCATTTGCTATAATAAAGAATGCTCCTTTAAGTCCCACCACAAACATGTGGGCAGCATTGCTCACGGCCTGTAGAATTCACAAGAATCTAGAGCTTGGGAAATTTGCAGCAGAAAAGCTTTTTGGGATGGAACCTGAAAAATTAAGTAATTACATTGTCCTTCTCAATATATACAACAGATCTGGGAGGGTGAATGATGCAGCCAGGGTTTTGGAAGCCTTAAAGAGAAGGGGTTTGAGACTACTTCCTGCACACAGTTGGATTGAGATTAAGAAAGAGCCTTACATGTTTCTTTTTGGAGATGGATCTCATCCACAAAGTGTTGAGATCTATAGACGATTAGATGCACTGATGGAAGAGATAGTTGAACTTGGTTATGTTCCTGATGGTAGTAAACCTTTGCTTCCTGATGTGTGTGAACATGAGCAGCATATATCTAATTACCACAGTGAGAAGTTAGCAATTGCTTTCGGGCTCATCAATACACCAAATTCAACTCCTCTGCATATTGTTCAAGGCCATCGTGTCTGCAGTGTTTGCCATAGTGTAATTAAGCTTATAACAGTGGTTACAAAAAGGGAGATTGTCGTGAGGGATGCAAGCCGGTTCCACCATTTCAGAAATGGAACTTGTTCTTGTGGGGATTACTGGTGACTGTACAGTTGCAAGGGATGTGACATCTTGTGGATAAAGAATTCTGCCGGTTGGGACTGGAGGTCTATTTATCCCAGATATCAGTATGAGGTAACTTAGTGTGTTATCTATCTGCCCATTCTTTTGAATTGCTGTCTAGACAACTCTCATTTGTTGTTCACAGGGCAATAAGATGTTTACTTTTCCAATAGTTTCATCCTTTATTAGCTTTTACCATGTGAAAATGTGATTAAGGTTTACCCAATAATGAGTACTGACATCAATGTCATTCAATGAATCTGGATTTGATTCCTCAGACTATCTTGGACTGAAAACAATTGATATTGCCTTGTTACCATGGGGAGCAATATGCTTCTTATCAAAGGGAAAATAATGAATGCTGCTATCATCTTGGACGTTGTCAGACTTCTAATTCTTCACGTCTCTTTTTGTTTTATATTCTCCATGAGGGCTCCTATATGCTGGATGCAGACAAATTTGATGATCGCCCGTTTACTTTCTTTCATGAGCTCCTACGATGGTCAATCTCTCTTGACAAGATATCTGCTTAGTTTCATCTTCCTTAATATTACCCAATTTCTCCAGTGATCTTTTGTGTAGACATTTTACCCAGTATACATAATCAGAGTCATCAAAACTAAATTATCATGCATAATGATGATTCTGGATATGAATTGCTCCAACCAAATGGTTGGAAGTGATCCACATCAAACTTTGTTTTATAGCAATGCTTGCTTTATGATCTTTGATGATATGTCGAACACCGCTACAATGAAAAATTTCTGACTTTATTGCTGTCAAGTGTCAATCATATTGAATTTTGCCTGTTGATTTCCGTAACATCTGTTTGGAGAGTCATGCCCTCCACGTCCTTTACTCTTGTTTCCCTTTCACCTTTGTTTCTTAAGTTTGTACTGTGGATTACATCTTTTACATCAAGGAACATGGGATACATTCTTGTCCTTTAGTGGGTGCTCTCATTTCTGAAGACATTGAAGCTAGGCAATGCACATGGGCAACAGCAAGGGCGAGGGGGACAGTCTTCTATAAATGAAGTGTATGTTTGGTTGGTACTTTGTCCATGCTATTTCATTTGGAGAAGCATTACTTATACGTGTCTAGATGCTATGGGGAAGGATGTGGACAGCCATGGACACCTTATTTAGTCTGAAAATTTTCATGTGCACATCCAAGAGAACACATCATGACATCCTTCTATGGTGCTATACAAACAAAACATTGGGTACAGTTTAGCTTCACTATAGATAGAAAGGGTTCCTCACAAGCTCCAAATATCTGTCCTGTGCTTATCTATTGGTGCTCTGAAAGCATTCTTGTGCTCTGAAATGCTTCACTATTGATTTGTATGGAAGATTAATTTTATCTCGTGTTATAAAAGCAGTTGTAAGGTTCTTTTATGCCACCAATCCATTACAAACTACTTCTTTTTCTTTTTCTTTGAGCAGAACTATGTTACATATTTATAACCCTTTCAGACCTTCAGACAATTTCATACTGAAATTCTCAAATCAATTGGTCTCTTTCTCTTTTATTAAAAAAAAAAGGTTGGGGGTGAGGGGAAGCTAGTTTTAGGATGTGAATCATGACCAGACCTTGCTTGATTTATGTTTTTTTCTAAATTTTAGATAAAAAGTGGATTTTTTTCTATAGCAGGAAGATAGCCATTTTTAGCTTGATAGCTGATGTTTGCCATAAAAGTTGAAGTTTTTGATGCCTGAATGCTTGAGTAGTCCTTCCTAGCCCTTGTGTACTCATTGTTCTAACATTTCCTTCTCTTGCATTGTCTAGACTGGGGAGATTTGCCTTGATATCTTGAAGAATGCTTGGAGTCCTGCATGGACCCTCCAGTCTGTTTGCAGGGTCTAGTCTTTGATCTGCATGAGGTATATTTCTTAGTTTAGATTTTCTTCTACTTTATAGACCAAAGCATTGGAGATCAAAGCTGATCTGCATGAGGTATATTTCTTAGTTTAGATTCAATTTTCAGAGTTGTATCCTTGTACATGTCTAGTCTTTGATCTCGGATTATTGTGTTTTTAACATTTATGCGTTCTATATGCATGTTTATCAGAAGACATGATGTTTTTTTTAATATTAAAACAATGTGGCTTTTGATCATTTTCGATTCCTTACGATTAAAGACAATTACAGTAAGGAAGTGAATTGTAAAACAGTACAGTTTACCTGATAACTGAAGGGATCCGATTAAGGATCTTAGATACTAGACATGCTATTATGAAAGATTTTGAAGCAACCAGAATATATTGAAACTAAAATAAATATATTAACTTCCTAGAAGAAGCAGTTTCCTTAGGTCATTAGGACAATGAGAAGAAAGTTACCTTTTTTTTAATATAACCACAGAAGTTTTAGGCAGCTTCTATCTCAAGTATTCATGTTATTGTATAGTCTTCTAGCTGTCGGAACTGCTTGCTTCTGATGTTCTAATACTCCAAAAAATGTATCGAACAGCTGACTGAGATACTCCCTTCGGCGCTTGTTCTATACATACTCCGCAAACTTCCACCTAAACGAGTGTCAGCACAGCATCATCCTATCCATTAGTGTTGATGAACATCTGCAGCAAGGATGTTAGATTTATTGAACGGTTCACAGTTCTGATGAAGGTAGCATGATTGGAACTGGTGGGAGCTTAGATGAAAGACTAGCTTTTTGTACTCGAGGTTTTCTTCCATGACTTCTTTGTTTCATGCTGTAGATCTTAACCAGTTCTCCTTACAACTCAGTTTGTAGTCAATATCATTATGCTTCTTAAGGTTGAAACCTCTTTGCTTTTTCAGGTAATCTCCAAGGATATATCTAGGAGTAAAGGTTTGTTGGGTGCTATGATTTATTTGTAACTTAATTAATTTAATTAACTACACGATGTGTTGTTTGAAAGTGCCTTAACTTTTCTCAGTTAATAGGGCATTTCCAAACAATTATTTGACTTCTATATTGTTTATGGTACATCTTTGACTTCTATATTGTTTGTGGTTTGTTGTAGCCTATAAAACTTTGGATTTTCACTTGAATCTGGCTTATTCTTAAAGGCCAAAGGGATGAATTACTTGCACACAAGCCATCCAACAATTGTGCATCGGGATCTTAAGTCACCAAATCTTCTTGTTGATAAAATTGGGTGGTCAAGGTACTTACATGGCCAATTGTCCAATATGAATTGCAGGTATTTATGTGAATAGGCTGAGCTGATAATGTTGACTTTTAACTTTGTTTATTAAGTTTACTACACATTGGATCGAGATGCTGGGCTGGTGAAATTTCTTATGCTTAATTTGTATGTAGTGGGACTAGGGTAGGTTGAGTCTTCCTATAAAAATTATTGACCTTTTCATATACCTCTCTTGAAGCTACTACCTTCATGTGAAAAATAATTGGGTAGATGTTCTTAACAGAAGCAGCAATGTTGATTTGCACCTGGTTTATTCAAATGATGCATTTGGTCCTGAGAGTAGAGGTGGGGAGGAAAGCATAAAGCGCAGAAGATTGTCTTCATCTAAGCTTGGACATGAGAGTCCAACATCTGGTGATGAAACTCTTTCAGCTCCTACATGTCTAGTGATACTTAACACGGAAGTGAGGATTGCTTCAGTAGCTGCAGGTGGACGTCACACACTGGCATTGTTCACTTCAGGCTACATCAGAGGGAGCCAGTAAATGGTGTTCAAAGGACTGCTTCATATGTACATTTCTCAAGAGTAGAGTCCCCAAGGCAGCCAAAGACATCTTAATAATTTGATGTCTAATGTATAAAACATTAGTATTGTTGATGTATACAGATATATTTATCTTATTTTATGAAATGCATTTTTTATTCTTAAATTTAAATTTTCATCTATAAATTTCATTAGAATGCATTAAATATATTGTAATTTAAAAATAATTTTAATTTTATAAGATTAAAAATTTGTTGAAATTTTATTAGGTTAATAATGGATTAGTGATGGATTTATGATAGAAATAATAGTGATGGATTAGTGATGAAAATATTAGTGATTGATTAGTGATGGAATAATAACGAATGACTGATGGATTCTTTCGTCACTAATTCATCACTATTAGTGACGGGCTAGTGACAAAAGTTTTAGTGACTAAATTTTCGTCAATAATCCGTTACTAAATTGTGATGGAATAGTGATGGAAATATTTGTGATGGAATAGTGACGAAATAATGCGTGATGGATAGTTCGTCACTAATCCGTCACAATTTAGTGACGAAAAATATATTCTGTCACAAATTTTTGACGGAATAGTTCGTCACTAATCTGTCACAATTTAGTGACGAAAAATATGTTCCGTCACAAATTTTTGACGAAATATTCCGTCATAAATCCGTCGCTATTATTTTGTGACGGACCTCTTTCCATCACTAAATTTAGTGACGGCAAAAATAGTGACGATAAGATTTTCATCACTAATCCGTCACTAAACCCAATTTGTGACGGAATAGTGACGAAAATTTTTGTCACTATTTTACTATTTTCTTGTAGTGCATATCTAAATCAAAATCAAGCTTAATATTTCATTAATATTTTAACAATCTGAAATTTAGGGTTCTGACACTCCCAGCATCAAATATAAAAATGCTAGCTATGCTCTTATAAAAAATTTCTTACCATTAACATAGAATTAGGTGTCTGTGGCTCTATAAGAAAAAAAGAACAAGTAATAATAATGATGTGAGTTAAAAGCTTCGTATAAGATATATTAGATTTCGGCATAAATTAAAATGGTAAATATATCATTTTATAATCGTAAGGCCAACAATATTGCTCAATATTAAGTAATTCATGTACCAATATTAATTTAATAAAAATAGTATGGTGTTCGCTATCATGACTCATAGCATAGCTCACGGTTGAATAATAATGCCATATATGCCATATTTGGTAATTTAAATAGCAATTTCAATCTATGATAATTTCATATTTATGATTTATTATTACATGTTGGATCAAATACTTTAACATTAGAACTAATCATGGCCATACTCTTACCCATGGCCGGCTACTCATAATATTATGCGCTATATTATGACCAACAACAATAATTAGTGCTACAATAGGCAATACTCCCATATGATGAGTCTACATACCCTCATTCCGCATTATATCTCATTTGTTTGATTAACTCATCATATTTTGACAATAGACTAGTCGTGACTATGCTCAAGCTTATGGCGAGCAAACCTTATATTACTCATGCCATACTGATAGACCATAATATTATGTGTCAGATCACCATCAAAGCCCATAATCAGTGGCATATTAAAAAAATAATTATTGACATGCTAAGCAATGCTCTTACACAGCTAGTCTAATTACTCCTATCTTATTTTATATTTTGCTATAATTTATTTATTAATAACACGCATGCTTTATCATCATAATCATCATTTTTTTAAATAAAAATCAAATTTTATAACTTGTGATAATAATATTTTATGAAAAATTTATAATAATATAAGCAATTATGCATAATAATATTTTATGAAAAATTTATAATAATATAGGCAATTATGCATAATACAAGACACAAAAATGCAAAAGATTGTATTTAGGATTTCTTACCTCAAATATAAGTATTACTGATAAAAAATGTTAGCTCAAATTGGAGGAATGCTTATTACACCCAAATTTATTCTAAACTAATAAAACCCAATGCTTAACTCACTTGAAAATTCTAAATAAATAAATCTTAATTTTTAATTTACAAAATTTTTAAAATTAGCCTTTTCAACTTTGATACTAGTTATAACTTATTTATAGCCTATTAATATAATAATAATAAATAAAAAGAGACAAAACTTTGCTTCTATCAAGTAGTTAGGGAAAGTGATCTAGGTTAGGCTTCTCTGGAATCAAGCTATAGGCCATTTATGCTAATAAATTAACTCTGATTAGAACAATGCTGCTAATAAAAATCAAAGACTAGAGAAAGGGTAGATAGAGGAGCTAGAGACAAAGTGGATAGAGAGAGAAGGGGCTAGAGAGAGAAAGTGAGGTGGAGAGACGTAGAAAAAGAAAGAAAAATAGAAGGAGGAGAGGGGGATGGTGTGACCTAGGGAGGTTATCCCTTGTTCCACCACACCTGCCCAGGTCCCATAGAGACAAATAACGAGGAAAGGAGAGGGAAAGGAGAAGAAGGGAGAAGGACAAGGAGACATTGGGGAGGGAGAAACTGCATTGATGGTAGGATAACAAAATTTGATTTCTTGTTTTTTAAATTTTAATGGTAAGACAGCACTAACCTTCGATATCTAAATTAACAATTTTGGTATGGTAAAGTTTGATAGAGATTTCAGGGACCTTAGCTTTCAGGCATTTGGCAATTGACTAGCGTGATGAGAAATTTAGATATAGGTGGGTGGTAAAGAAAAATGAAGTTTGATATAGAAAAAGGAACTAGATTGGACCATCATTCATCAAGGTTATGATCAGAGATAAATTTGCAATTCCAAATTTGTCATAATTCAAATTGGAGCCTTTTTTAAAATTTATTTTAAAAAGTTTGTTGAGGTAGGAATTCATTGAAAGCAAACTAATCTTTATAGGACAAAAGGGCTCTGGTCAAGTTATTAAGCATTTGTTTTAGCAACAACCCAAGCAATCACATTTGATACAAAGTACCAATATGCTTCATTCCTCTGTTTATGTGATTTGTATGCTAACTATATAACTTTAGATTATGTAGCGCTGAAGGTGGTCCTTTCGTTGCCCTTTCCATTTAAACTTAAATTCTAATTTGACCTTGCTAGTAAATGGATTGTAGAGCGGAAACATGGCCAAGTGGGATGTGTTTGATTTAATTTTTTTTCTCTTTTTTTTTTTTAGGGTGTGGGTGCAGAAATGTAGTGGGTCTTGGTGAGGTCATAAAGCCTACAACTTAGTACTCAAATGGTTTTATGGAGGTAAGGCCATAACTCAATGCTAGCTTGAACTAATTGCTTAACTATTTATTGAGTTACACTTTAATAGCATACTTGCTTAAACTTCATGATATTTTCGAAAGCAAGCATATTAGTTCCCCATAGATATAGATCCTCTGGCATGCAGGTGTTCCAACAATTTTTTTTTTGAAAAAAACTCCATTTGCTTAAAGAATGCTTAGATTAGGGGCTTGTTTTTGGATATTTGTCCATGGCTTTGGCTTGCTGACTAAGATATTTTGACATATTTCTATCATTAATAATCTTTAGTAACCGACTTAAAGGAGCATGAAACTAGAAAAAGTGGCCATCAACTATTATCTTCAATTGGCCATCAACTATTATCTTCAATATTATATTGTTTCTAATTTTTTTACTTTTGATTTTATGCCATGCATTTTAGTTATCAAATATTATTCTATTTAGATTTTAGTTTCTTAGATATGCTTTACAAAAATTAAGATGTATTTTCCTTCAATGATCTGCTATTGGGAAAGCTGATATGCTAATGCCTTTCTTCGATTCCAGTAACTTCTTAGAGGTGACTTTTGGAAGAAAAGACCTAGTACATCAGAGCTAGACATCCTACAAGATTACTAAGTGGAATTCAAGTTGTAAGTTAAATTGTTAATCTTGGGAGACTTATTTCCAAGAAAACCAGAGATGGAGATGGCGATTAGAGTGCAGACAAAACAGACATGAATCAAGAATTGCATAGATATACCATGGATGCAAATGCTGAACTAGAAGCTAACAGCATGGATTTAGATGCAGGATAAATAGAAGGCTTAAAGTAAGCACTACAAGAATACCATTGTTTTTTAGGTTTAGCTAGCATTAATTATTTTTAGAAGCTAGCCTTCAATTGTATCATTTAAAGTCTCATTCAAAGATTTTAGCCTCTTATACTACCTCCTTATATGCCCTTTCATTTTTGTTTGTTTATGGCCAATACCCAGGTACAACAAAAAACAATCGTCCTTTGTTCATTTTGAGCTCTTGATTTAAGTGGAGATTTATTTTTAAACTTCAATGTTTAGAGAAAGATAGGAAGAACTGTCCATTTTAAGGTTTATCGGACTGATGGTTCATCCTTTCAAAATAGTATAAAATCCATACCACCTACATACTTCCTCGCAATAGTATCAAAATATATTTTTATCTATTGAATAATAATTTTAATGGATAAAATTATAATTTTTCATTCAAGTAATGCTTTGATCCATTTACTTATTTGCTTGATTACTACTCCATCCATTGATCCAATCTAGTGTATGGAAATGCAGTACATAGGTATAGGTAATATTAGTCGGAGCTCAACATGTTGCTTAATCAATCATCAACTTTGATGCTAGGATCAATACGCTATACAATGACATAATGAGCATATTTAGTATTTTTAATTTTATTTTAATCATTATTAATCTATAATATAAAATTGATAAATTATTGATCATATAATAATTTTTTAATATTAAATACCAATAGCCTAGGCAAATTTTGATTGATAATAGTCATTATAACTATTATAGTGGTTAGTAGCAATTCATAAAGGGGTTATCATACTAAGATTACAGTATTATTAGTATCTTAGGCTATAAACCAATAGAGAAATAATATATATAAAAAAAGATGGATAATTAGAACTGTAATGGAAGATGACAATGGATAACTAGTAACAAATCATAATGAATTGTAAATATCGAAGGTGTAGATAACATAAAGGATTGTAGGTGCAAAAGGTATAGCTTTATGAAATGAAAGATAGAATTTATATGGCTAGAGAAATATAGCTCCTCCTATCTAGAGCATTTATTTATTTATTTATTTATTCCTTAGTTGTGTGAGAGCTTAACAATTGGTTCGATAATTAATTATAATTTTTTGTTTAATTATTATACATTTACTTCTTTTTTTTGGTTTAAACATGCATGTAGTTAAGCCAAGTTTTAGACACACATCTTGCTTTTTGAACATAGTTTTTTTTTTTTATATTTCGCACAAAATATGCTTAAGTATATGTGGTATTAGGATTAAATATTTAATGGCTATTGAAATCAAGTGATAAAAATAAATATTCTGGGACTAAACGAAAAGGGATGGATGGTGGAAAAGGATCAATAAATGAGTATCAATTATCCTTCCAAGTATTAGGGACATGTTAAGAGGTCGTAATTAGCTTCAAAATTCATATTAGTTATGCTTAATCATAGTAATACTAAAATCCACTTAAATCATGTTAGACTAGATGATATATTTTATTATAATAATATCATAATATAGTATAAAAAATAATATTACAATATAATGTTATATTCTTTAGTATACTAGGATTCTTATGACATAACAACAACAGTAGTAGCAGCAACAATAATATATTATAATATTATAATATTTATTTATATATTATTTTATTTTAATATTAATTAATAATTATATTATAATATATTATTAGCAAGTATATCATTAATCTAATAATGTAATAATAGTAATATAATATTTTTATCAATTCATCCGCAGCTTCAATTTATGGAATACTTGCACTGTTCATTATTTGGGAAGGAGTTTTGTGATTACATTTACGAGCTTAAATATCGTGCCACGTCTATACACATCCACGCATCTCTCCCTTGAGTGGAAAGAAAATATAATAATATTTTATACATTTCATTTTCTTTCTTTCTGTCTTTCGATTTTAGTCCACTTCGTCATATGATGGAATTTGTACGTATTGGAAAGTAATTAAAGCTTTTTTTGTTTTGGTTGGAAAAAATCCTCTTCATCTGAGCTGTAAAACCAACTGTATCTAAATATAGTTGGCCTGGGCAGAGTGGGGCAGCTCGGACTCGGGATCGAGAAGTTATCTAGGGTCAGCCTATAACAATAATCTCGACTTGTATTTGTTTTATCTTTTTGTTGACTCCTACTGGGACTCAAATGAATTTTTTTTAACAGTCAAGAGAACTAATTAAAATAATAATAATTTAAATATCAATTTTATCCTGACTAGAGCAGATTCATCGATAAATAATATAGTAAAGTGGAGAGAAAAATTAGGGAGTGAGGAAGTAAGGGAGCTATGGCGAGAGACCAAGCTGGAACATATACAATTTTTACTCAATAGGCATCCTCTTGGTTCGTTCCATACCACTCTCTCTCTCTCTCTTTTCCCCTTCCAATTCCTTTTCTATCTAAAAAATAATTACAATTATCATTAGTAGTTTATAATGGAACTTTAATTAACTCTATTTGAAACATGGGCATGCAAAACAGAAAAAAATAAAAATAAAAAATAATAATAATTCTTGAAAGCAATTCATCATGCATGGAAAGAAAATATTTATTTCTTTTGTTTGGGTTAAATTTGTAAAACTTTGCTTTTAATCATTAAAGTTCCTAAACGGGAACGTGTACGAATAAAGCCTACAAATTTTATTATTATTATTATTAAGTAGCATTAATATATCAATAGAAGAGTTGGGTGGCTATACATGATAAACCCTTTTTTTGGTTAATTTCTTTCTCTTGTCCCTTTAGATGTAGATAGAAAATATTGATAATTAAAAATTATATATAAATAAATATAGTTAAAATAAGAAAGTTAAGATAAATATATTTTAATTGAAGAAAAAAATAAGTTATTATAAAAATATAGAGATAAATGTAATGTAAATCTAATTTTTTTAATGTAAACCTATAAATACATCAATGTAAATAAATGGTATGGTATATATAGAAAAAAAATAAATTAAAAATAATATTAAAAATAATTAGTTGTAATTAAAATATAATTTTAAGTCAAATAAGATGAAAAAATAATTAAATAATTTTAGATTAATATTTTGTTATTGTTGCTTGTCTAGATTTTTGCGAAGAGTGCGAGACCCCTAAAGATTGTGCGAAGATTTACATACAAAGGGTTAGAGATCCTTAACCGTAAGAGAACTCAACTTTATGGCCACGAGAGATCTGTGGCACCCCCTTGGCGGCTAACTACTACTTTTGGTGCTTAAGAGATATTAATCCGATATTAATATGAGAAAAAGATATATTTAAAAATAATTAAAAGGAAAGCTTCTTAGAGCATTTACGTTTATAACAAGGAACAAACCATTATTGATTCATCGCATATGCAAGATGGGCGCATGCATGGAAGACTTTATTAATAAGTATTCCTTAACCAGCATGCTTCCAAAAAGAATAAGAAAGAAAAAAAAAATTGTGAAGGTTAAGAGACATTTAATAAAATAAGAAGGGAAGAAAGGAACTTTAAAAGGAAGGTCAATAAGCTATATATGTTGAATGCGAACATTTATATAAAAATATAGCTTTTTTTTGCATATTTATATATTATAATATATAAATGTACATTAATTATATACCATAAATTAATGCAGTAATCCTAATACAAATTGGAGACGAACAGAGTTACATGCGTGGGCATCCCTCTTATAAAAAAAAAAAAAAAGGAAAAACGCAATTCAGCGTTGCTATAAAAAAAAAAGGAAAAACGCAATTCCGCGTAGCTATAAAAAAAAGAAAAAACGCAATTCAGCGTTGCTATAAAAAAAGGAAAAACGCGAACCCGGAAACGAAGGAATCGGCGCCCCCCTCCTCTAAACTTATAAGCTAATAGAAGAAACTAATCCAGTGCCACGAGAGTAATCCTAATCTAAACCGGAGACGGAGACACTATTCGGATCAATGTAACAATGCTAACGAAGGAATCGGCGACCCCCTCCTATAAGCTATAATAGAGACTACAGCTCAGTTTATAAGCCAATTGAAGAAACTAATCTATTGCCACGAGAGTAATCCTAATCTAAACCGGAGACGGAGAGACTATTCGGATCAATGTAACAACGCTAACGAAGGAATCGGCGACCCCCTCTTATAAACTATAATAGAGACTACAGCTCAGTTTATAAGCCAATTGAAGAAACTAATCCAGTGCCACGAGAGTAATCCTAATCTAAACCGGAGACGGAGAGACTAATCTAAACCACGCTTGGACAACCGCGATTGAGAACGCTCGGACCCACCGCAATCTCTTTAGAACTCGGATACCAAGGAATCGGCGGCCCCCCTACTATAAATTCTTCCGCGTTGCCTTCCCCTCCTTCGCAAAACAAATCGCGCTTGATCTCCTCTCCTCGGCGAACTGTGCGATCGGTCTTCACACCGTACGCCTTGGCGCTTGATCTCCTCAGCGACCACACGGAGCCTTCGCCCAAGCCTGTGCAATCGATCGGTCCTCACACCTACCTGTTTCTCCTTACTAGTTATCTCATTCAATAAAACCTTTTTCTTATGTTTAAAGAACTTAAAAATACTAAAAATATAATATTCAATTTTTTTTTGTCTTGCTATATCATCAATTTTAATTAATTTTCTGCAATTTTTTTGTTTGTTGGTTGATTGACCTTTTTCTAAAGGTGTTTTTGTTGCAAATTTGTTTTTCTTAAGAAATGCATATATTTTAGTTTTATGGACAGTTGAATCTGTCATTAGTTATTTCTTTTTCCCTTCAATTTAATTCATTACTTCTTTAGCTTTAGCTATAAGATATTCAGTTTTTTTCCTCAAAATCTTTATTAAAATCTTTATTTATTATTTCCATCTTTCTTAGATTACTTTTTGAGTCTGCTTCTACCATTGCTGCAATGGAAGCAAATCCTGCTGCCAATAATAATGCATCTTTGACCTTGGATTCAAACTCAAAGCCAAATGCTAGGAGAAGAACGGTGGCAATTGAAGAGAAGAAATCAAGGCTTTATGTGCTTACTGAAGGAGGAGTTAATGAGGATAAGATGACTGTTAATGAGAAAGATCTAAGCCAAACAAACACCGGAGAATCTGTTGTTGAGAGATCTAAAGACTTGTCACGGTTGAAGAAAGTATCGTTCGCTTTCTCCACCATTTCACCACGGCATAAAAGAGCTATTCCGAAGCAGCGAAAAGCAAAGTGGCAAACTGTTCTTAGCATTCTAACCAAGAATTGTCTGCTTCTAGTAGCTCTTTTATGGTTGGGGCAGACAGTTTGGAGATTGGCTGGTAGGATTGGAGACAATACTAACTCACCATTTCTTGCTTTGGATTATGAGGGTCAGATTTCTGAAATTGAGGCATCTTTAAAGAAAATAGCTAACATGTTGCAAGTTCAGGTAGCAGCTGTAGATCAAAAAATTGGAAATGAGCTTGGGATCATGGCAAGGGAACTTAAAAAGCAAATTGAAGAGAAAGTAGCAATGTTGGAGAAGGAGTTGGAGAAGTTGGAAGTTGAGACTGATGGATCCCAAGAACTTAGAAAGCAAATTGAAGAGAAAGTAGCAATGTTGGAGAAGGAGTTGAAGAAGTTGGAAGTTAAGACTAATGGATCCCAAGCAAGGGAACTTAGAAAGCAAATTGAAGAGAAAGTAGCAATGTTGGAGAAGAAGTTGAAGAAGTTGGAAGTTAAGATTGATGGATCCCAAGCAAAGGAACTTAGAAAGCAAATTGAAGAGAAAGTAGCAATGTTGGAGAAGGAGTTGAAGAAGTTGGAAGTTAAGATTGATGGTTTAGACAAGTCTTTGACTGAATTCAAGGATATGGGTCTGCTTTCAAAGGAAGAATTTGAAATATTTCAGGATGAGCTTGCTAGAAAACTAGATGGTAGTGATAGTGATGTTCATTTGGACCAAATTATGTCTTTTGCTAGGGATCTTGTTAAGAAAGAGATTGAAAAGCATGCAGCCGATGGACTTGGAAGGGTTGATTATGCTTTAGCTTCTGGTGGGGCCAGGGTGGTCAGTCATTCAGAGCCTTATGGTTTTCAAGGAGTGAACAGTTGGCTTCGTGCTTTTATAATTGGAAATGGAGTTCACCCTAGTGCTCACAAAATGCTGGAGCCAAGTTATGGGGAGCCTGGCCAATGTTTTCCCTTGCAAGGAAGCAGTGGGTTTGTTGAGATTAGGCTCAGAACAGGGATTATACCTATGGCTGTCACACTGGAGCATGTATCTAAGGTAAATTTTTGCTTCAATTGTTCTTTTCATTTTGAGGCATTTGGAACTTAGCGGTTGTTTATTTTAACTGTTTGTTTCCTATCAATTCATATAATGCCTAATTGCCGTTGATGACTCTTTTTATGTGGTATGTGCGCAGAGCGTGGCTTATGACAGGAGCAGTGCCCCAAGGATTGTCGGGTCTCTGGTTGGTTTGAATCAGATGATGATGATGACCCATCCAGCCAAGCCAAGGTGTACCGCTTGAGTGAGTTCTCTTATGACCTGGAGAAGAGCAATGCGCAGACCTTCAACGTCGAGACAGCTCATGAGTTGGGTGTGGTGGTCAATAAGGTGCGACTAGACTTCAACTCCAATCATGGCAGTTCAGATCATACGTGCATCTATCGCTTTAGGGTGCACGGCTATGAGCCAAGCTCCTGGTAGCTATATCTTCTAATCTAATGGCTTTATAGGGAGCTGCAGTGCTCATTATGCACTGAACCACCCATGCATCCTCAATTTCTGGTTGTGTGTTTTGCACAAGTAGTCTCCTTCCTGCTGCTGCTTCATCAATGGGGGGGGGACTGTAGTACTTTCAATTATTTTTGTTGGGTTCTCCTATCTTTTTTCTTTTCCTGTTAGCGTGAAAGTTAAGGTATTGAATGGTAACTCTTTTATGTGAAGACTTTCAAGTAACTCTTTTTTTATATATATTTAAATCAGCTTTGATCTCATTTGTAACTCTTAAATTCATTTGTAACTCTTAAACCAACAGGAGAGACCAAAATCCTAACTTATCATGTCGTGGGAGACCGACCACCCAATCATTGGCATTGTAGAAACAGCCAGCAAATACTTCAAACCGAGAGATTTTATTCAGAACTATCAGTAAAAAAGGATGTTCGTGATAAACCCCAAGTTCAAATCACCTCACTTAGTAAAGAATCTGAGGGTTTCTCTTAGGATTGGCACGGAATAAGAGGCTCCAGCTCAAATAGAGACTCTAAAACCCTAAAACCCTAGCATTCTCAGGATTAGAGAGACGACGCAAGCAGCAGCAGGACAACGGGATATAAAGTTCAAAGAGCAGAACTACAGCGGCGGTTTTACTAAATTTTGAACGTTTTGGAATTCCAAAGTACAATTCTTGCTAAAATTTGGTACGTTCAGGTGACAAGCAAAATAGTGCCAAGAAAAATTGCCACATAAATTTTTTAGCAAATATGGATTCTAATGCATAGACTAGACTCAACTTCCAGCGTGATAACTCGGAAGAGTCAACGCGTTTGCCTTGAAATATAATTAAATTTTGCCAAATTAGCTCATTCATGTTGCCCTTTACTAGCTGCTTGGGTGTTGCTTCTCCCTCATTGTTACATACATCTTCTTTTAATAAACAGCCCTGGCTAGTGTATCTTGTAATGTTACAATATTTAAAACTGTAATCTTGTATAATGCGAAGCAACAAAATGCCTCCGAGCTGCCAAAGAGTTCATGTCTGGACCTTTCTATGCACTACCTGCAACAGATTCGATACCAGCATTAGGCTACGAGCTACATGCATGCCACAAATAAGGCATACAAGTCACTTAATAAATCTAAGCTATATATAGCTTCACACTTGATAAAGAAGAGCGAGGTCTTCAATTCTTGCCTTGCCTTGCGAGTTGAGATACAAATTATGGCCATCTTTTTACTCTCCTTATATATATGTGTGTTTGTATTGTTCTATCTTGGACATCTTGTTAACGCAGATGCGGAAGGCTGAGAATATAAACTACCAGAGCACAAGTTTGTGAAGAATTTGTATCGGTGAAGGTCCTACGCTCCTACCGCTACATACATAAGAGCTATACTGGGGGCTTGAAATATAAGAGCATACCAGAAAACCTAAATCAAATCGGAACGTTTGAATAAATGGGCTAGCACCAGATATCACCTCACTGCACAGGCCCCAACTGCACACACATGCTACTTTAATCAATGGGATCAAGCGTCCAATTTAGGACTAAGCTACAACCTGTTCACAGAACTGGGCCTCTTCAGGTGATATACTTGCTCAGATCCAAGACATGAAACAGGTGCCAGTGGCTCAAGCAACTCCCTTCTCCAAACTGACCCCTATCTACAGTGAAGTGGCATTTGGGGGTAGATTTTTTTCTGTAGATACTTTTAAGTGGGTCACCACACATTTGCAAAGTTTTGAATTTTATCATTCACCCTTTCCAAGGCATATGTGAGGTAAAATTTGTTCAAGACCACATATAAAGGAATGCGTATCAAATTAAAACTGAATCCAGAGGCAATCTTTAAATCATGCAGATACATTGTACATGATAAATCTTAGCCATTCAACAATGTTACAGTTGCTGGCCAACCCTTTGGCTTTGTTTTTCTTTTTCCATGAATGAGTTTTGATAAATAATGAGAGTAGATGAATGGGCAGGGATGGAATCAAAGCAAATTCTCACCCAGCTGCCTTTAAAAAAGTCTGGATGTACCTTTGTAGCTTTTAACAATGAAGCTGCTCTGAATAAATCAATGGTTAGGTTTAGCCCCGTTAATTGTAGGGGCAGTTCCTCTGGCCATCTTGACATAGGAGGCATAGTCACTGTAGTGCAGGGTGTACAGGGTGCTCTTATAGCGAGTGAGACGGAGGCGCTTCCGAAGTGACTCAGTGATAACTCCATTGTAACCAGCCTTCCTCATCAATGAGTCAATGGTTTCTGTCTTGGTCCAACCTGTTTCAGAAGGGATAAAAAAAAGGTCTCGATAATACTGATATAAGCAAATTCTACAATCAGATGAAAGCACCATGCCCGTTTTGTGGTCTTATTAAGCACTCAGTGGGAACAATTATGTTCAGAAGACAAAAAAGCACATGCAAGAGCATATTGGTTAATGAATCACTGATCATCTCTTATCTCCCTACAAGTAGGAGCAATTTTCCTGTAATCTTTCAATTCCTTGGTTCCAGAGAGGCATTAGGCCAACATCTGTTATGGTGATTGATCACGGTTCATAATGGACTCACACTCAAAGACTAGAACTGGAAATTGGTGTCCAGGTTGTGCAAATTCGAATAGATTTTCAGATGCTCAGAACTTTTTCAGAGCGCTATTGCAATAGTTCATTATTTAGTAGAGATGCAAATGAAGTGAAAACTGAGGAGAGCAAGCAAATATAACACAATGTACCTTCATGGGCAGCAACCTCAGGCAATTATGTTGCACTGCGCCTTGTGTCGTAATCAGAGTCAGTAAATTCAATAATTAAGCCATGCTTTCCAATCTGCAAAATAGGAAGTACTCAGTTGTAATCATTAGTAATACTCCAACTGCTTTTGATAATGATTGGCATGAACATGGGAACACTTGCATTGATGAAGAAAGAAAAAAATAAAAAGAAAAAAAACAATAGTAATCTGTTTAAACAAACAAGTAAAACAGCATTCTGCAAGGTGACCTCTAAAAAGCACAGAACTCAGACTAATGATTGTTTTCATCAATGGTCAAATCCTCTGAAAACAGAACTTTTTTGATTTCATATCTACATTTCAACTGGATCATCATTTCTATCTTTTCCTCCCCAACGTCTGTGAACCCATTCAGTTGCATTCCAAGTAAAACCTTGAGGGGGTTTCAATGTCTCGGAATGGAACAGAACAATTAGCAAGCGAGGGAAGTTGGAAACTAGTGGTTGATATTGCTTAGAAACAGTAGCAGTATATAAATATTGTGTTGCCATAAGTCACCTTTCAAAATGATATTGATGTCTCATTGAAGGATGAAGTTTAAAATTTTCTCTTCCATACAAACAGCACATGCATATCACTTATGCCCTGTAACCTATTACCTGGGCCAAACTTATAAAAATGACTGCATCAAACACAAGAGCAGTAGCAAACCTCCCAATCAAGGTAATGGAGAGAAGATTCATAATCAGTCAGTATAGAAACTGTGCATTCCAAAAACGGCAACTCTTTAGCTTGTATAGGTGGAAAGCATCGGTCCCTCAAAGCACTGCAAATAATATATTATTTATTTAACATCAAAAAAAAAAACTTTTTAAGAATAAAAATTCTAACTCTCCCACTCAAAAACAAATTCAAAGAATTTTAAGAAATCCTATTTTAGTAAATATCAAGTTATGGTACTTTCACTTTGAATAAAAGTCCTAGAAAATCAATTAAACTTAAAAATTATGAGACAATAAAATATCAAAAAAAAATACTTTAAAATATAATTTATAAGGCCTTGGTCAAACTTACAAGGTTTATAGATAGGATCTTAGGTCTAATGACATGTCATTATTTGGACCCTAAAGAATACGTTTTAACCTTAGAATTTGATGATAATTTAATTTTACTATTTTGATAAGCTATAAATTAATTTGGCATAGGTTAGTGTGAGATTCACTATTACTATGATTCTATCTAAGTCTAAAAATCTTGTAAGTTTGATTATATATTGACCAAAGCGTTATAAATTATATTTGATGATAATTTTTTTTGGTATTTTACTTTTTTGTTATTTCTGGGTTAAATTGGTTTCTAGGATTTTTATCCGAAATGTAGGTATCCTAACTTGATATTTACTAGATAGAAATTTCCTAAAATTTCTTAAATTTGTTTATAAAAAGAGTTGACTTTTTATTAAGGAATTTATTTTTTTTATTTTTTAAAATTCAAATGTAGGGTATTTTTCTTGTTTCTATAAGAAAACTTAAGTAAATGAGAAGGAAAGGAAAGAAAATTATGAATGCAAATAAGAGAGAAGAAAGGATGAAAGCTCGTGGAAGGCTCTCAGACTTCCTTTCTTTTTTCAAGTCAACTCACAAGAGCCCGCATCCTGCCTAGCTGACCCCAAGTCATCCCACACTAGAACCAAGAGGTTCAACACGATTTGGACTGGTTCACAAGCATAACCAAACTAAATGCTGATTTCAAACTAGTTTCCAGCCGGTTTGGTTTGATTCCATCAAACCTTGCCTGTCACCATCATAATTCATGAAGCAGACCAGGTCTCCAATGATTGCTTTGGGAAGTCATGCTGGGGGTGACGAACTTGCTCAAACCCTATTCAACTATGTTGACCAAACAGTTATCATCAAAATGAAGTTAGATGTGTAGCGCGAAACTAAGTTGAACACTGAGTAGGTTTTCGCAGCCACTGGTCAATGTCACCAATCATTTAAGAATTTCTGCTGAATTCTTGGCCATGAAAACCTTCAGAAAAGGAGAACTTGCCATGAACCTAAAAGTCTACTTGGCAGGTAGCACAAAACTCCTTTCTCACAAATACAATCTACGTCTTGTTGTCTCTCCCAACCATTTTTTTAACCTTCAACTTAATTTCAAACCCCTCAACTTACAGGAATCTTGATGTCTAGAAACGCTTAACCATACAATCACATTTAACCTTTTTCATTATCCTGTAGCAGTGTAACCAATTCCAGTAGCATATCAAATTAAATATTTTCCCAAATTTAGAACATAATCATGCAATCACTTTCACTGCCTTCTACTATAAGCTATTTACCAAAGTTAGAACATAATCATGCAATCACTTTCACTGCCTTCTACTATAAGCTAATGCACATGCACCCACTTTACCGTTCAACATCAGGCTTAGACATTACGAGACTAACAACTGTATCATAAAACTATGGTTGGACAGAACAGAAAATCCACACATCATACTTTCTTCCAATGTGTCAGGCATACCAGCATCCGTCTCTTATTATTGTAGGTCCAAGACAACAAAATTAATCAAGGCCATCAATTTTTACTGACTTAAAAATCTATTTGCTGTGACCTTTACCTAAAACCTCATGATTTGGTTTACGTTTTTATATTATAAAAGATTAACCTATATCTTGACTAAATGGAGGTATTGATTACAAATTTACTACAATCCTGAATGATGGAATGAAAGCCACAGATCAAATCTTCCAACCTCTTGAATAACCCATGCGCATTTCATGTGCCCAGCACTATTTTTTAAGAACACCAAATATCAGCTGAATACAATTTTTCAAGTGTTCTAATTTACTTG
>UESW01001896.1:31864-99041 GCA_900491605.1 Calamus simplicifolius
TGGACTATTTCTAATCTACATTAGTTTGAAGGAAAAACCAAGTCAGTTAACTGGAGCATTGCATTTTTGATTGTTCAAATCAATCCATTGGTTCAATTTGTCCAAGTAGATGACAGGTTTAATGGACATTAGCCACTTATGAACCGAGCATGGTAAGGAAGAAAGTAAAAAAGGACTCTGGGAAAAGCATGTCAAAATGAAAAAATAAAAATAAAAATCTTCCAGTCTGTGAAAGTGAACTAACAAACCTGTTTCGAATCCTATTGAATTTGACTAGCAAGTCTGCACTTAATAGTTGGAATCTTTTGCCTACATGGGCACACAGGTTTTGAGTTTAATTCTTGTCATATGCTTAACTCAGTTGTTTATTAAGTGACTGATTTTTTTTTAATAATATTGTTTAAGTTTAATTTTGGATATAGTAAAACTTTAAAAGATAAAAGTAGAAATAAACATATAAGAGAAATGATAGGAGTAGCCGAATTGAAGATAAAATGAGAAAAATTGATTACAGTGATTTGGACGTATACAACAAAGACCTTTAGATGCTTCGATTAGAAAGAGTAATTTTTTAACAATCCATGGTAAGGACAGAGGTAGAGGTAGGCCTAAACTACATGGATAGAAATAATTAAAAAGGTATAACTATTTGTAATTTGAATGTCGACTTAGTCCTGAATAGAGCAGAAGCAAATTCATGTAGCCGACCCCATGTAGTTGGAAAAAGGCTTAGATGAGTTGAGTTTAGTTTAGTTGTTTAAGTTTAATTTTGATTTTATTTATGAAAGTGTGAACCAAGTATTGGGAAGAATGCAA
Organism: Calamus simplicifolius; assembly: GCA_900491605.1. NCBI lineage: Eukaryota > Viridiplantae > Streptophyta > Magnoliopsida > Arecales > Arecaceae > Calamus > Calamus simplicifolius. Next base: position 32,681 of record UESW01001896.1, read on the forward strand.
AAAATATCAAGACTTTCGAAAATCAAAAATATCAACATTCAAAAAACCATGCCCTTCCGGTCTGTGAAAGTGAACAAACAAAACTGTTTGGAATGCTGTTGAGTTTGACTAGCAAATCCATCTCTTAATATATGGAAATTTTTTTACCTACATGGCCACATTGGCTCCTTGATTTTAATTCTGGTCATATGCTTAACTTTATGTTGTTCATTGACTAATTTTTTGATAATCTTATTTGTTAAACTCATCCGATTTTTTATCATAATGTAATTTTATTGAATATTTGGTTTGTATCTGGATATTTTTAGAGAAAATATAAATAATCTAAAGATCTAGTTTGTAGATGTGATCATCTAAATGAATTATAAATTTGCCCATATACATTTTGTATGCATATTTGTTTTAAAACAAAATAACTGATATCTATTCGTTTGAGAAGCAACATGGGTAATTGTTATCAATTTGATAACCATGTCCATATTATATCGTTTCGATGAAAATGGATACAAATCTATCACAAAGAACTTTTGATCATCAGACTATGCTGGGGGATTGCTATTTGATATCTTGGGAAAATGTGTAGTTGCACATTGCCTTACTCTATATTTTGTTTTCTTTTTTGTGTGAAAAAAGTGGAACTTAGAGAGTTCCACCTCCTTCATTATGGTGATGAATCAAGGAATAATTGGTAGGTTCAAAGGCTGAAGAGAAAATGAAGAAAAAGAAGAAACGCATGAGAAAAGAAGATTACTTAGTGGTATAGGTTACAAGGAGATTGGAGTGCCAGCCAACTTCTGAAGCGCTCATACAGTCTAAACATTAAACATGACTATTGCCATGCAAAGGTGGTAAGTATCTTGCATGAGGAAGATTTTGTTGTTTCTGCTTTCCAGATTGCTTAGCAAATAGTCAAAACTAGTTCCTGGGCAGACTGGACACTTGGGTTAACTGTTCTTAGTAGCAGCTATCTGAAGGTCCGTTACTGAGTAGTTTTAGTTGGAGGTCACTCTACACAGGGGAATATGCTTTCAAATTTTTCTAGGAATGCTTGATGGTCTTTTTTGCCATGCTTCAAATCATTGATTCTATTATTTAGCCTCTCAGTCAAAATGGTTATCTATCAACTCCTTGGAAAGTGACATTCTTTCCTCAGACTGCAGATGTAGCGGCTTCATACATGAAATATGTAGTTATAGATTGAGTTCTTATGTTTATTCATTCTCTTGAACAACTCTTACTTGTTTAATTTGATTAATACTAAGAGTATATTAATTTTTAAGGAGTGTCTTTCTTGGTTATATGTAATCCTAGCTGGATCATTTCTTATTTATAGAACCCTATCTGGTGGTTGCACATGTCCTCTTTATAGTCCAGATGTTACTGTGACATGTGTTCTAGGTAAAGACTTTATGGAGTGGGACACATTTTATGTGGCATTTGTCACCGTAGGTTGTTGGCTTGTTGTATGTGAAATCCAGTGTGTTTGTTGGATTGTACGCTATCTTCACATTCAATCATATCTTCACTCTTGTTTATTGACCATTTTTAGCATTTCATTGCAACCTGTTCTTCTACTTAATGTGGGACTTATTCTCATGACAACAAGATAATGAGAGCATAACGGTACAAAGTCGGCCACTCCCACGAGATGTTTTTAGACTCCGGCAAATTCATAGGTCAAGAGGTGCCAGCTCTTCACAGACAAGATCTGTTGTGTCCGGTGGAAGTGCATTTTCTGGAGAGCAATTTGTTAGTACGGATTAATTATGTACAATTTCATATGTAATATTGACAAATTATGCATCCAATCTATATTGTTTAAAAGCTCTCTCTCTCTCTCTCTTTGCGTGCGTGCGCACCCCCCCCCCCCCCCCCCTTTCTCTACCAATAGATATTTATCCTTTTCTTCTTCTTTTGTGGCTTGTAAATTCTCTTGGAAAATAGGGTGCTTTCTTGTTCAACTTTGCAAAATAAATATTCAAGAAAATTTCCACTGGATATGTTATATGAGTGGTGACAGCTATACGCTTTTCTATTGCAGCCCTAGCGACACTATATTTTAATAATTTCGAAGGGATTGTGACCGGTGATGAAAATATAGTGGCAAGAGCTTGACATATGTTACCAAATGAAGTCCATTGTACATCTGGGTTCTCTTGTTCTACTATTTTCTTTTAACATCAACTGTTGTCTGTTACGCATTTTAGTTTTCATCAGCAAGGAGTTGGAGCCAAGAGCGGATGTCGCCAGATGGCATCTACCTTAAAGAAGCTGTGTATCCTCAACAATCTGATCATCATGTTCCATTAAGAAGAGCAAAAATGTGTTCTGATTTTATAATAATTAATATCATGAGATAATTATCAATTTTTGCATACGGCATAGAGGGAGCTATAATAGCATCATAGTTGAAGCAAAATAACTAGCATTGATTAACAATGGCTGATAATTGAAGTAAAATAAACGGATTACATGGTTTTTATAAATAAAGGGGCAGGATTTCAAGTCTTCATCCAATTTATTGATATAACAAATTTTAAAATGTGTGTGTGTGTGGTTGGGGGGGGGGGGGAGGACTTAACAACTCTAAGCAATTTAATTAATTAAATAAATGTATACCCAATAAATTATATCTTTATACATGAGAAAACAAATTGCACCCGATAAAGCCCCCATTGAAATTTAGAATACAGCGGGATATCGCATGAAAAATGGGGATATATAGACATTATGAGATGTCTCTTTATCTTGATTGGATTGTTCATATACACTTTCTTGATTGATATTTTGTATTTGATAATAATTAAGGTAAGAATGTAAATTAAATTGTAAATTATTTCAATACTAGCAGCTTTAGTTGATTAAATCTATGGGCCATCCATGCTTTCCTCAAAATCTTTATTGCTCGCCACGCCTTGAATTTATGATTGGAGTTGATTACATAACATAGCTGCACAATCGTTCCCAATGCATAACCAATCCTAAAAAGTAGGTAAGATTTTCATATCTAAATCAAAATCAAGCTTAATATTTCATTAATATTTTAACAATCTGAAATTTAGGGTTCTGACACTCCCGGCATCAAATATAAAAATGCTAGCTATGCTCTTATAAAAAATTTCTTACCATTAACCTAGAATTAGGTGTCCGTGGCTCTATAAGAAAAAAAGAACAAGTAATAATAATGATGTGAGTTAAAAGCTTCATATAAGATATATTGGATTTTGGCATAAATTAAAATGGTAAATATATCATTTTATAATCGTAAGGCCAACAATATTGCTCAATATTAAGTAATTCATGTACCAATATTAATTTAATAAAAATAGTATGGTGTTCGCTATCATGACTCATAGCATAGCTCACGGTTGAATAATAATGCCATATATGCCATATTTGATAATTTAAATAGCAATATCAATCTATGATAATTTCATATTTATGATTTATTATTACATGTTGGATCAAATACTTTAACATTAGAACTAATCATGGCCATACTCTTACCCATGGCCGGCTACTCATAATATTATGCGCTATATTATGACCAACAACAATAATTAGTGCTACAATAGGCAATACTCCCATATGATGAGTCTACATACCCTCCTTCCGCATTATATCTCATTTGTTTGATTAACTCATCATATTTTGACAATAGACTAGTCGTGACTATGCTCAAGCTTATGCGAGCAAACCTTATATTACTCATGCCATACTGATAGACCATAATATTATGTGTCAGATCACCATCAAAACCCATAATCAGTGGCATATTAAAAAATAATTATTGACATGCTAAGCAATGCTCTTACACAACTAGTCTAATTACTCCTATCTTGTTTTATATTTTGCTATAATTTATTTATTAATAACACGCATGCTTATCATCATCATCATCATTTTTTTAATAAAAATCAAATTTTATAATTTTATAACTTGTGATAATAATATTTTATGAAAAATTTATAATAATATAAGCAATTATGCATAATAATATTTTATGAAAAATTTATAATAATATAGGCAATTATGCATAATACAAGTCACAAAATGCAAAAGATTGTATTTAGGATTTCTTACCTCAAAAATAAGTATTATTGATAAAAAATGTTAGCTCAAATTGGAGGAATGCTTATTACACCCAAATTTATTCTAAACTAATAAAACCCAATGCTTAACTCACTTGAAATTCTAAATAAATAATTTAATTTTTAATTTACAAAATTTTTAAAATTAGCCTTTTCAACTTTGATACTAGTTATAACTTATTTATAGCCTATTAATATAATAATGATAAATAAAAAGAGACAAAACTTTGCTTCTATCAAGTAGTTAGGGAAAGTGATCTAGGTTAGGCTTCTCTGGAATCAGCTATAGGCCATTTATGCTAATAAATTAACTCTGATTAGAACAATGCTATTGATAAAAATCAAAGACTAGAGAGAGGGTAGATAGAGGAGCTAGAGACAAAGTGGATAGAGAGAGAAGGGGCTAGAGAGAGAAAGTGAGGTGGAGAGACGTAGAAAAAGAAAGAAAAATAGGAGGAGAGGGGGATGGTGTGACCTAGGGAGATTATCCCCTGTTCCACCACACCTGCCCAGGTCCCATAGAGACAAATAAAGAGGAAGGGAGAAGGACAAGGAGACATTGGGGAGGGAGAACTGCATAGATGGTAGGATAACAAAATTTGGTTTCTTGTTTTTTAAATTTTAATGGTAAGAGAGCACTAACCTTCGATATCTAAATTAACAATTTTGGTATGGTAAAGTTTGATAGAGATTTTAGGGACCTTAGCTTTCAGGCATTTGGCAATTGACTAGCGTGATGGAGAAATTTAGATATAGGTGGGTGGTAAAGAAAAATGAAGTTTGATATAGAAAAAGGAACTAGATTGGACCATCATTCATCAAGGTTATGATCAGAGATAAATTTGCAATTCCAAATTTGTCATAATTCAAATTGGAGCCTTTTTAAAATTTATTTTAAAAAGTTTGTTGAGGTAGGAATTCATTAAAAGCAAACTAATCTTTATAGGACAAAAGGGCTTTGGTCAAGTTATAAGCATTTGTTTTAGCAACAACCCAAATAATCACATTTGATGCAAAGTACCAATATGCTTCATTCCTCTATTTATGTGATTTGTATGCTAACTATATAACTTTAGATTATGTAGCGCTGAAGGTGGTCCTTTCGTTGCCCTTTCCATTTAAACTTAAATTCTAATTTGACCTTGCTAGAAAATGGATTGTAGAGCGGAAACATGGCCAAGTGGGATGTGTTTGATTTAATATTTTTTTCTCTTTTTTTTTTTTTTTTGAGGGTGTGGGTGCAGAAATGTAGTGGGTCTTGGTGAGGTCATAAAGCCTGCAACTTAGTACTCAAATGGTTTTATGGAGGTAAGGCCATAACTCATATTAGCTTGAACTAATGGCTTAACTATTTATTGAGTTACACTTTAATAGCATACTTGCTTGAACTTCATGATATTTTCAAAAGCAAGCATATTAGTTCCCCATAGATATAGATCCTCTGGCATGCAGGTGTTCCAACATTTTTTTTTTTGAAAAAAACTCCATTTGTTTAAAGAATGCTTAGATTAGGGGCTTGTTTTTGGATATTTGTCCATGGCTTTGGCTTGTGACTAAGATATTTTGACATATTTCTATCATTAATAATCTTTAGTAACCGACTTAAAGGAGCATGAAACTAAAAAAAGTGGCCATCAACTATTATCTTCAATTGGCCATCAACTATTATCTTCAATATTATATTGTTTCTAATTTTTTTACTTTTGATTTTATGCCATGCATTTTAGTTATCAAATATTATTCTATTTAGATTTTAGTTTCTTAGATATGCTTTACAAAAATTAAGATGTATTTTCCTTCAATGATCTGCTATTGGGAAAGCTGATATGCTAATGCCTTTCTTCGATTCCAGTAACTTCTTAGAGGTGACTTTTGGAAGAAAAGACCTAGCACATCAGAGCTAGACGTCCTACAAGATTACTAAGTGGAATTCAAGTTGTAAGTTAAACTGTTAATCTTGGGAGACTTATTTCCAAGAAAACCAGAGATGGAGATGGCGATTAGAGTGCAGACAAAACAGACATGAATCAAGAATTCCATAGATATACCATGGATGCAAATGCTGAACTAGAAGCTAACAGCACGGATTTAGATGCAGGATAAACAGAAGGCTTAAAGTAAGCACTACAAGAATACCATTGTTTTTTAGGTTTAGCTATGGCACTAATTGTTTTTTAGAAGCTAGCCTTCAATTGTATCATTTAAAGTCTCATTTAAAGATTTTAGCCTCTTATACTACCTCCTTATATGCCCTTTCATTTTTGTTTATTTATGGCCAATACCCGGTACAACAAAAAACAATTGTCCTTTGTCCATTTTGAGCTCTTGATTTAAGTGGAGATTTATTTTTAAACTTCAATGTTTAGAGAAAGATAGGGAGAACTGTCCATTTTAAGGTTTAACAGTCTGATGGTTCATCCTTTCAAAATAGTATAAAATCCATACCACCTACATACTTCCTCGCAATAGTATCAAAATATATTTTTATCTATTGAATAATAATTTTAATGGATAAAATTATAATTTTTCATTCAAGTAATGATTTGATCCATTTACTTATTTGCTTGATTACTACTCAATCCATTGATCCAATCTAGCGTATGGAAATGCAGTACATAGGTATAGGTAATATTAGTCGGAGCTCAACATGTTGCTTAATCAATCATCAACTTTGATGCTAGGATCAATACGCTATACAATGACATAATGAGCATATTTAGTATTTTTAATTTTATTTTAATCATTATTAATCTATAATATAAAAATGATAAATTATTGATCATATAATAATTTTTTTAATATTAAATACCAATAGCCTAGGCAAATTTTGATTGATAATAATCATTATAACTATTATAGTGGTTAGTAGCAATTCATAAAGGGGTTATCATAATAAGATTACAGTATTATTAGTATCTTAGGCTATAAACCAATAGAGAAATAATATATGTAAAAAAAGATGGATAATTAGAACTGTAATGGAAGATGACAATGGATAACTAGTAACAAATCATAATGAATTGTAAATATCGAAGGTGTAGATAACATAAAGGATTGTAGGTGCAAAAGGTATAGCTTTATGAAATGAAAGATAGAATTTATATGGCTAGAGAAATATAGCTCCTCCTATCTAGAGCATTTATTTATTTATTTATTTATTCCTTAGTTGTGTGAGAGCTTAACAATTGGTTCGATAATTAATTATAATTTTTTATTTAATTATTATACATTTACTTCTTTTTTTTGGTTTAAACATGCATGTAGTTAAGCCAAGTTTTAGACACACATCTTGCTTTTGAACATAGTTTTGCTTTATTATATATTTCGCACAAAATATGCTTAAGTATATGTGGTATTAGGATCAAATATTTAATGGCTATCAAGTGATAAAATAAATATTCTAGGACTAAACGAAAAGGGATGGATGGTGGAAAAGGATCAATAAATGAGTATCAATTATCCTTCCAAGTATTAGGGACATGTTAAGAGGTCGTAATTAGCTTCAAAATTCATATTAGTTATGCTTAATCGTAGTAATACTAAAATCCACTTAAATCATGTTAGACTAGATGATATATTTTTTATAATAATCATAATATAGTATAAAAAATAAAATAATATTACAATATAATGTTATATTCTTTAGTATACTAGGATTCTTATGACATAACAACAACAGTAGTCGCAGCAACAATAATAATATATTATAATATTATAATATTTATTTATATATTATTTTTTTTAATATTAATTAATAATTATATTATAATATATTATTAGCAAGTATATCATCATTAATCTAATAATGTAATAATAGTAATATAATATTTTTAGATATCAATTCATCTGCAGCTTCAATTTATGGAATACTTGCACTGCTCATTATTTGGGAAGGAGTTTTGTGATTACATTTACGAGCTTAAATATCATGCCACGTCTATACACATCCATGCATCTCTCCCTTGAGTGGAAAGAAAATATAATAATATTTTATACATTTCATTTTCTTTCTTTCTTCTTTCGATTTTAGTCCACTTCGTCATATGATGGAATTTGTACGTATTGGAAAGTAATTAAAGCTTTTTTGTTTTGGTTGGAAAAAATCCTCTTCATCTGAGCTGTAAAACCAACTGTATCTAAATATAGTTGGCCTGGGCAGAGTGGGGCAGCTCGAAATCGGGACCGAGAAGTTATCTAGGGTCGGCCTGTAACAATAAGCTCGACGTGTATTTTTTTTATCTTTTTGTTGACTCCTACTGGGACTCAAACAAATTTTTTTTAACAGTCAAGAGAAATAATTAAAATAATAATAATTTAAATATCAATTTTATCCTGACTAGAGCAGAGTAGAGTAGAGGATATTTATCAATAAATAATATAGTAAAGTGGAGAGAAAAATTAGGGAGTGAGGAAGTAAGGGAGCGATGGCGAGAGACCAAGCTGGAACATATACAATTTTTACTCTATAGGCATCCTCTTGGTTCGTTCCAACCACTCTCTCTCTCTCTCTTTTCCCCTTCCAATTCCTTTTCTATTTAAAAAATAATTACAATTATCATTAATAGTTTATAATGGAACTTTAATTAACTCTATTTCAAACATGGGCATGCAAAATAGAAAAAATAAAAAATAATAATAATAATTCTTGAAAGCAATTCATCATGCATGGAAAGAAAATATTTATTTCTTTTGTTTGGGTTGAATTTGTAAAACTTTGCTTTTAATCGTCGGCTGGGTAAAGTTCATAAACGGGAACGTGTACGAATAAAGCCTACAAATTTTATTATTATTATTATTAAGTAGCATTAATATATCAATAGAAGAGTTGGGTGGCTATACATGATAAACCCTTTTTTTGGTTAATTTCTTTCTCTTGTCCCTTTAGATGTAGATAGAAAATATTGATAATTAAAAATTATATATAAAATAAATATAGTTAAAATAAGAAAGTTAAGATAAATATATTTTAATTGAAGAAAAAAATAAGTTATTGTAAAAATATAGACATAATGTAATGTAATCTAATTTTTTTAATGTAAACCTATAAATACATCGATGTAAATAAATGGTATGGTATATATAGGAAAATAATAAATTAAAAATTATATTAAAAATAATTAGTTGTAATTAAAATATAATTTTAAGTCAAATAAGATGAAAAAATAATTAAATAATTTTAGATTAATATTTTGTTATTGTTGCTTGTTTAGATTTTTGCGAAGAGTGCGAGACCCCTAAAGATTGTGCGAAGATCTACATACAAAGGGTTAGAGATCCTTAACCGTAAGAGAACTCAACTTTATGGCCACGAGAGATCCGTGGCACCCCTTGGCGGCTAACTACTACTTTTGGTGCTTGAGACGCGACCCTCCCGATATTAATCCGATATTAATATGAGAAAAAGATATCTTTAAAAATAATTAAAAAGAAAGCTTCTTAGAGCATTTAAGTTTATAAGAAGGAACAAACCATTATTGATTCATCACTTCAAAGGCATATGCAAGATGGGCGCATGCATGGAAGACTTTATTAATAAGTATTCCTTAACCAGCAGGCTTAAGAAAGAAAAAAAAAAAGATTTTGTGAAGGTTATAAGAGGCATTTAATAAAATAAGAAGGAAAGAAAGAAACTTTAAAAGGAAGGTCACTACGCTATATATATGTTGAATGCGAACATTTATATAAAAATATAGCTTTTTTGTATATTTATATATTATATATATATAATATATATTAATTATATATCATAAATTAATGCAGTAATCATAATTCAAATCGGAGACGAAGAGACTGCTATTCCTTGTTGGCAGAGGGATAAATATAATAAAAGAACGGAAGCGTCAATGTAACACGCGTGGGCATCCCTCTTATAAAAAAGGTAAACGTAATTCCGCGTTGCTATAAAAAAAAGGAAAAACGTAATTCCGCGTTGCTATAAAAAAGAAAAAACGCGAACCCGGGTCGGAAACGAAGGAATCGGCGCCCCCCTCTTATAAACTATAATAGAGACTACAGCTTAGCTTATAAGCCAATTGAAGAGTGCCACGAGAGTAATCCTAATCTAAACAGGAGACGGAGAGACTATTCGGATCAATGTAACAACGCTAACGAAGGAATCGGCGACCCCCTCTTATAAACTATAATAGAGACTACAGCTCAGTTTATAAGCCAATTGAAGAAACTAATCCAGTGCCACGAGAGTAATCCTAATCTAAACCGGAGACGGAGAGACTATTCGGATCAATGTAACAACGCTCGAACAACAGCGATTGAGAACGCTCGGACCCAGGCCACACTCGTGGGCCTCCCTCTTATTAAAAAAAAAAAAAAAAAGGAAAAACGCAATCTCTTTAGAACTCGGAAACCAAGGAATCGGCGGCCCCCCTCCTATAAATTCTTCCGCGTTGCCTTCCCCTCCCTTGCAAAACAATTCTTCCGCGTTGCCTTCCCCTCCCTCGCAAAACAAATCGCGGTTGATCTCCTCGGCGAACTGTGCCATCGGTCTTCACACCGTACGCCTTGGCGCTTGATCTCCTCGGCGACCACACGGAGCCTTCGCCCAAGCCTGTGCAATTGATCGGTCCTCACACCTACCTGTTTCTCCTTACTAGTTATCTCATTCAATAAACCTTTTTCTTATGTTTAAAGAGCTTAAAAATACTAAAAATATAATATTCAAATTTTTTTATTGTCTTGCTATGTCATCAATTTTAATTAATTTTCTGCAATTTTTTTGTTTGTTGGTTGATTGCCCTTTCTAAAGGTGTTTTTTTTGTTTTTCTTAAGAAATGCATATTTTTAGTTTTAGAATCTCATTAGTTGTTCTTTTTCCCTTCAATTTAATTCATTACTTTTAGCTTTAGCTATGAGGGATATTCAATCTTTTTTTCCTCAAAATCTTTATTAAATTTTATTTATTATTTCCATCTTTCTTAGATTACTTTTTGAGTCTGCTTCCACCATCGCTGCAATGGAAGCAAATCCTGCTGCCAATAATAATGCATCTTTGACCTTGGATTCAAACTCAAAGCCAAATGCTAGGAGAAGAACGGTGGCAATTAAAGAGAAGAAATCAAGGCTTTATGTGCTTACTGAAGGAGGAGTTAATGAGGATCAGATGATTGTTAATGAGAAGGATCTAAGCCAAACAAACACGGGAGAATCTGTTGTGAGAGATCTAAAGACTTGTCACGGTTAAAGAAAGTATCGTTCGCTTTCTCCACCATTTCACCACGGCATAAAAGAGCTATTCCGAAGCAGCGAAAAGCAAAGTGGCAAACTGTTCTTAGCATTCTAACCAAGAATTGTCTGCTTCTAGTAGCTCTTTTATGGCTGGGGCAGACAGTTTGGAGATTGGCTGGTAGGATTGGAGACAATACTAACTCACCATTTCTTGCTTTGGATTATGAGGGTCAGATTTCTAAAATTGAGGCATCTTTAAAAAAATAGCTAACACGTTGCAAGTTCAGGTAGCAGCTGTAGATCAAAAAATTGGAAATGAGCTTGGGATCATGGCAAGGGAACTTAAAAAGCAAATTGAAGAGAAAGTAGCAATGTTGGAGAAGGAGTTGGAGAAGTTGGAAGTTAAGACTGATGGATCCCAAGAGCTTAGAAAGCAAATTGAAGAGAAAGTAGCAATGTTGGAGAAGGAGTTGAAGAAGTTGGAATTTAAGACTGATAGATCCCAAGCAAGGGAATTTAGAAAGCAATTGAAGAGAAAGTAGCAATGTTGGAGAAGAAGTTGAAGAAGTGGAAGTTAAGATTGATGGATCTCAAGCAAGGGAACTTAGAAAGCAATTGAAGAGAAAGTAGCAATGTTGGAGAAGGAGTTGAAGAAGTTGGAAGTTAAGATTGATGGTTTAGACAAGTCTTTGACTGAATTCAAGGATATGGGTCTGCTTTCAAGGAAGAATTTGAAATATTTCAGGATGAGCTTGCTAGAAAACTAGATGGTAGTGATAGTGATGTTCATTTGGACCAAATTATGTCTTTTGCTAGGGATCTTGTTAAGAAAGAGATTGAAAAGCATGCAGCCGATGGACTTGGAAGTGTTGATTATGCTTTAGCTTCTGGTGGGGCCAGGGTGGTCAGTCATTCAGAGCCTCATGGTTTTCAAAGAGTGAACAGTTGGCTTCGTGCTTTTATAATTGGAAATGGAGTTCACCCTAGTGCTCACAAAATGCTGGAGCCAAGTTATGGGGAGCCTGGCCAATGTTTTCTCTTGCAAGGAAGTAGTGGGTTTGTTGAGATTAGGCTCAGAACAGGGATTATACCTATGGCTGTCACACTGGAGCATGTATCTAAGGTAAATTTTTGCTCCAATTGTTCTTTTCATTTTGAGGCATTTGGAACTTAGCGGTTTTTTTATCTTAACTGTTTGTTTCCTATCAATTCATATAATGCCTAATTGCCGCTGATGCCTCTTTTTATGTGGTATGTGCGCAGAGCGTGGCTTATGACAGGAGCAGTGCCCCCAAGGATTGTCGGGTCTCTGGTTGGTTTGAATCAGATGATGATGATGACCCATCCAGCCAAGCCAAGGTGTACCGCTTGAGTGAGTTCTCTTATGACCTGGAGAAGAGCAATGCGCAGACCTTCAACATCGAGATAGCTCATGAGTTGGGTGTGGTGGTCAATAAGGTGCGACTAGACTTCACCTCCAACCATGGGAGTTCATATCATACGTGCATCTATCGCTTTAGGGTGCACGGCTATGAGCCAAGCTCACTGGTAGCTATATCTTCTAATCTAATGGCTTTATAAGGAGCTGCAGTGCTCATTATGCACTGAACCACCCATGCATCCTCAATTCCTGGTTGTATTTTTTGCACAAGTAGTCTCCTTCCTGCTGCTACTTCATCAATGGGGGGGGACTGTAGATACTTTCAATTATTTTTGTTGGGTTCTCTTATCTTTTTTCTTTTCCTGGTGAAAGTTAAGGTATTGAATGGTAACTCTTTTATGTGAAGACTTTCAAGTAACTCTTTTTTATATATATTTAAATCAGCTTTGACCTCATTTGTAACTCTTAAATTCATCTGTTAGCATAATAAATCTCGACTATTTATTATAAATTCTTTATTTTCTTCTTCTTCCTCCTCCTTGACTTCAATTCACCTGCAGCACAATTTTGTCTTGAAGAACATCTTTTCCATGGCTTTTGAAGTACTCGAGTCATCTCTCTGAGAATCCCCATTGGAAGAACCCCAATACAGGATGGTATTGGAGACCATATATCTCTGGAGGGGTCTCCATGCCAAAGATGGTAGTCATCCCCCGTCGCCCATGATGGTTGATCATTCTGTCCGAGGCTTGACGGTTCTGGAATGATCCCAATAGCATTACTTGCTGCTCGTAATCCTCCCAGCTCTCTCTCTCTCTCTCTCTCATCATAAGCCATGCTTTAGAACGTAAAGAACCAACAGGAGAGACCAAAATCCTAACTTATCATGTTCGTGGGAGACCGACCACCCAATCATTGGCATTGGTAGAAACCGCCAGCAAATACTTCAAATCGAGAGATTTTATTCAAAACTATCAGTAAAAAAGGATGTTCATGATAAACCCCAAGTTCAAATCACCTCACTTAGTAAAGAATCTGAGGGCTTCTCTTAGGATTGGCACGGAATGAGAGAGGCTCCAGCTCAAACAGAGACTCTAAAACCCTAGCATTCTCAGGATTAGAGAGACGAGGCAAGCAGCAGCAGGACAGCGGGATATAAAGTTCAAAGAGCAGCAACTTTAGCGGCGGTTTTACTAAATTTTGAATGTTTTAGGAATTCCAAAGTACAATTCTTGCTAAAATTTGGTACGTTCAGGTGACAAGCAAAATAATGCCAAGAAAATTGCCACATAAATTTTTTAGCAAATATGGATTCTAATGCATAGACTAGACTCAACTTCCAGCGTGATAATATCTTGTAATGTTACAATATTTTAAACTGTAATCTTGTATAATGCGAAGCAACAAGAATGCCTCCGAGCTGCCAAAGAGTTCATGTCTGGACCTTTCTATGCACTACCTGCAACAGATTCGATACCAGCATTAGGCTACGAGCTACATGCATGCCACAAATAAGGCATACAAGTCACTTAATAAATCTAAGCTATATATAGCTTCACACTTGATAAAGAAGAGCGAGGTCTTCAATTCTTGCCTTGCCTTGCAAGTTGAGATACAAATTATGGCCATCTTTTTACTCTCCTTATATATGTGTGTGTGTATTTTTCTATCTTGGACATCTTGTTAACGCGGATGCGGAAGGCTGAGAAATATAAACCTTTCAAGAGCATAACTACCAGAGCACAAGTTTGTGAAGAATTTGTATCGGTGAAGGTCCTACGCTCCTACCGCTACATATAAGAGCTATACTGGGGGCTTGAAATATAAGAGCATACCAGAAAACCTAAATCAATTCGGAACATTTGAATAAATGGGCTAGCACCAGATATCACCTCACTGCACAGGCCCCAACTGCACACACATGCTACTTTAATCAATGGGATCAAGCGTCCAATTTAGGACTAAGCTACAACCTGTTCACAGAACTGGGCCTCTTCAGGTGATATACTTGCTCAGATCCAAGACATGAAACAGGTGCCAGTGGCTCAAGCAACTCCCTTCTCCAAACTGAACCCTACCTACAGTGAAGTGGCATTTGCGGGTAGATTTTTTGCTGTAGATACTTTTATGTGGGTCACCACACATTTGCAAAGTTTTGAATTTTATCATTCACCCTTTCCAAGGCATATGTGAGGTAAATTTTGTTCAAGACCACATATAAAGGAATGCGTATCAAATTAAAACTGAATCCATAGGCAATCTTTAAATCATGCAGATACATTGTACATGATAAATCTTAGCCATTCAACAATGTTACAGTTGCTGGCCAACCCTTTGGCTTTGTTTTTCTTTTTCCATGAATGAGTTTTGATAAATAATGAGAGTAGATCAATGGGCAGGGATGGAATCAAAGCAAATTCTCACCCAGCTGCCTTTAAAAAAGTCTGGATGTACCTTTGCAGCTTTTAACAATGAAGCTGCTCTGAATAAATCAATGGTTAGGTTTAGCCCCATTAATTGTAGGGGCAGTTCCTCTGGCCATCTTGACATAGGAGGCATAGTCACTGTAGTGCAGGGTGTACAGGGTGCTCTTATAGCGAGTGAGACGGAGCCGCTTCCGAAGTGACTCGGTGATAACTCCATTGTAACCAGCCTTCCTCATCAATGAGTCAATGGTTTCTGTCTTGGTCCAACCTGTTCCAGAAGGGATAAAAAAAGGTCTTGATAATACTGATATAAGCAAATTCTACAATCAGATGAACCACCATGCCCGTTTTGTGGTCTTATTAAGCACTCAGTGGGAACAATTATGTTCAGAAGACAAAAAAGCACATGCAAGAGCATATTGGTTAATGAATCACTGATCATCTCTTATCTCCCTACAAGTAGGAGCAATTTTCATGTAATCTTTCAATTCCATGGTTCCAGAGAGGAATTAGGCCAACATTTGTTATGGTGATTGATGACAGTTCATAATGGACTCACACTCAAAGACTAGAACTGGAAATTGGTGTCCAGGTTGTGCAAATTTGAATAGATTTTCAGATGCTCAGAACTTTTTCAGAGCACTATTGCAATAGTTCATTATTTAGTAGAGATGCAAATGAAGTGAAAACTGAGGAGAGCAAGCAAATATAACACAATGTACCTTCATGGGCAGCAACCTCAGGCAAGTATGTTGCACTGCGCCTTGTGTCGTAATCAGAGTCAGTAAATTCAATAATTAAGCCATGCTTTCCAATCTGCAAAATAGGAAGTACTCAGTTGTAATCATTAGTAATACTCCTACTGCTTTTGATAATGATTGGCATGAACATGGGAACACTTGCATTGATGAAGAAAGAAAAAAAATAAAAAGAAAAAAAACAATAGTAATCTGTTTAAACAAACAAGTAAAACAGCATTCTGCAAGGTGACCTCTTAAAAGCACAGAACTCAGACCAATGATTTTGCCCCTTGCTACAATCATAAACAAGCCTTATTCTCTTAACCTTGCAGTTATTAGATTCCTACCATGCCATTATTTTCAACAATGGTCAAATCCTCTGAAATCAGAACTTTTTTGATTTCATATCTACATTTCAACTGGATCATCATTTCTATCTTTTCCTCCCCAACGTCTGTGAACCCATTCAGTTGCATTCCAAGTAAAACCTTGAGGGGGTTTCAATGTCTCGGAATGGAACAGAACAATTAGCAGGCGAGGGAAGCTGGAAACTAGTGGTTGATATTGCTTAGAAACAGTAGCAGTATATAAATATTTTGTTGCCATAAGTCACCTTTCAAAATGATATTGATGTTTCATTGAAGGATGAAGTTTAAAAATTTCTCTTCCATACAAACAGCACATGCATATCACTTATAACCTGTAACCAATTACCTGGGCCAAACTTATAAAAATGACTGCATCAAACACAAGAGCAGTAGCAAACCTCCCAATCAAGGTAATGGAGAGCAGATTCATAATCAGTCAGTATAGAAACTGTGCATTCCAAAAATGGCAACTCTTTAGCTTGTATAGGTGGAAAGCGTCGGTCCCTCAAAGCACTGCAAAAAGACAGAAAATCCATTAGCAGAATGATTTACAAGACATATTATACATATATCTTATTCCCTGTGACCACTCCAGAAATAAATAACATCAATTATGGGGAAAATAGGACTATTTCCTGGCTTCGGAAAATCTAGAATCTTATATTGACTACAAAGTAAGGAATTTTTATTTTGTGCAATGAAACGATGGAATTACAAATCCATAATTGTCAGGATTAAAACTAAATCATAACTTACTCTAACTTATCACCAAGGTTTACCGAACCAGATACCAATACTGAACCACTGGTACGCCCCTTTTTTTTCTTTTTTTAATAGTTCTCAATTTATTTTTCTATTTTTATAGTATACGAGCATGAAAGTCTCCTATAAGCTCTTAACCTCTCTCCTCTCTTATTTATATTTAAAATCATTTAAGTAAATATCAATTTACTTAAAATTTGCCATAAAAATAAGGAAAATGACTCCGATTTGAATTCCACAAAAACATCAAAAAAAATCAAATTCCTTAAGAATAAAAATTCTAACTCTCCCACTCAAAAACAAATTCAAAGAATTTTAAGAAATCCTATTTTAGTAAATATCAAGTTATGGTACTTTCACTTTGAAAAAATCCCAGAAAATCAATTAAACTTAAAAATTATGAGACAATAAAATATCAAAAAAAATATTTTAAAATATAATTTATAAGGCCTTGGTCAAACTTACAAGGTTTGTAGATAGGATCTTAGGTCTAATGACATTTCATTATTTGGACCCTAAAGAATACGTTTTAACCTTAGAATTTGATGATAATTTAATTTTACTATTTTGATAAGCTGTAAATTAATTTGGCATAGGTTAGTGTGAGATTCAATATTACTATGATTCTATCTAGGTCTAAAAATCTTGTAAGTTTGATTATATATTGACCAAAGCATTATAAATTATATTTGATGATAATTTTTTTGGTATTTTACTTTTTTGTTATTTCTAGGTTAAATTGGTTTCTACGATTTTTATCCGAAATGTAGGTATCCTAACTTGATATTTACTAGATAGAAATTTCCTAAAATTTCTTAAATTTGTTTATAAAAAGAAGAGTTGACTTTTTATTATTACGGAATTTATTATTTTTTATTTTTTAAAATTCAAATGTAGGGTATTTTCTTGTTTCTATAAGAAAACTTAAGTAAATGAAAAGGAAAGGAAAGAAAATTATGAATGCAAATAAGAGAGAAGAAAGGATGAATGCTCATGAAAGGCTCTCAGACTTCCTTTCTTTTTTCAAGTCAACTCACAAGAGCCCGCATCCTGCCTAGCTGACCCCAAGTCATGCCACACTAGAATCAAGAGGTTCAACACGATTTGGACTGGTTCACAAGCATAACCAAACTAAATGCTGATTTCAAACTAGTTTCCAGCCGGTTTGGTTTGATTCCATCAAACCTTGCCTGTCGCCATCATAATTCATCATGAAGCAGACCAGGTCTCCAATAATTGCCTTGGGAAGTCATGCTGGGGGTGACGAACTTGCTCAAACCCTATTCAACTATGTCCAAACAGTTATCATCAAAATGAAGTTAGATGTGTAGCACGAAACTAAGTTGAACACTGAGTAGGTTTTCGCAGCCACTGGTCAATGTCACCAATCATTTAAGAATTTCTGCTGAATTCTTGGCCATGAAAACCTTCAGAGAAGGAGAACTTGCCATGAACCTAAAAGTCTACTTGGCAGGTAGCACTAAACTCCTTTCTCACAAATACAATATACGTCTTGTTGTCTCTCCCAACTATTTTTTTAACCTTCAACTTAATTTCAAACCCCTCAACTTACAGGAATCTTGATGTCTAGAAGCGCTTAACCATACAATCACATTTAACCTTTTTTCATTATCCTGTAGCAGTGTAACCAACTTCCAGTAGCATATCAAATTAAATATTTTCCCAAAGTTAGAACATAATCATGCAATCGCTTTCACTGCCTTCTACTATAAGCTATTTTACCAAAGTTAGAACATAATCATGCAATCACTTTCACTGCCTTCTACTATAAGCTAATGCAGGTGCACCCACTTTACCGTTCAACATCAGGCTTAAACATTACGAGACTAACAACTGTATCATAAAACTATGGTTGGACAGAAAAGAAAATCCACACATCATACTTTCTTCCAATGTGTCAGGCATACCAGCATCCATCTCTTATTATTGTAGGCCCAAGACAACAAAATTAATCAAGGCCATCAATTTTTACTGACTTAAAAATCTATTTGATGTGACCTTTACCTAAAACCTCATGATTTGGTTTACGTTTTTATATTATAAAAGTTTAACCTATATCTTGACTAAAATGGAAAGTATTGATTACAAAATTTACTACAATCCTGAATGATGGAATGAAAGCCACAGATCAAATCTTCCAACCTCTTGAATAACCCATGCGCATTTCATGTGCCCAGGACTATTTTTTTAAGAACACCAAATATCAGCTGAATACAATTTTTTCAAGTGTTCTAATTTACTTGCAAGATATCATTGGATAAGCTAATTGTCAAAGCTAACAGGTTAGCTGTTCGAGAAAGGATAAAGTCAAGTAAGAGATCAGCTGCTGCCATAATTGCCAAAATAATATAATCAATCAAAGGGCTATAACAAGCAGAGCCCTGGGAATATCGTCTAAGCCACCTGGTTGGATTTCAAATATTATTCATGCATTCAAAACAAAATGAAGAAGTAAAGATTGCCAATTTTTATAATGTCATTCTTGTAACAATTGTCAGCAGCATACTTCTAGCATGTTATGAAGACCATATGCTAGCAAACTCTGATACTGTAAAAAGATTCTCATCCCTGCCTTTGTTCACAAAATTATGAAGCAGATCCAAAGCTTGAGAGAGAATGAAATATATACTCACTCCTTTACAACCACCAAAAGATAACCTTTTAGAGCTCTATCAAATAAAACATGAAATCTTACAACAGTGATGCAGTTGTCAACTGATCAATCCACCTAATTCCAAAGCTGTTCAGCAAACATCATGCCATGCACAAACCTAATCTAGATTACTGTATGAAGTTTCCAAATATGTGATCTATTATGAAAAATGTCAACGCATTTGTGAACAGTCAAAAAGCTATCTAAATTGGATCCCCACCTATATGATTGAGATTTAAGACTTACTTTAACAAACAAATTTTCATCAAGAGCATCCAAGTTTAGGATCATAAGGCCTTTAAACAGAGCTTTATCAGCCAGCAGCATCATGGGTACAAGCACTAACATGTTATTGAGTGAAGAGGAACTATTATAACTGACAAATCCACTATGGCAAGATCAGAGAATGCAGTGCTCACTTCCCCCTACTACAAACTAAAAGAGCCACTATGGCATAATTAGAATTAGATATCTAAATAAATATCATGTTATCCACTGATGTTGAAAACATTAGGTCCAGTGAACCAGATTCATTAAAATTATGACATATCTATCAGCATGATTTTATGAAATCACTCTTCTCGTGCAATAAATAAGTTTTAAGCATGAAACCATGCGAGTTTTACATTATTCATCAGTAGAAAACTAGCAAAATTTTAGATAATAGTGAATTTCTTCTCTTGGTCATAGAATTAAACAGTTTATATGTTTTCTTATCTATTTGAAAATTTTGTAGAAACAGCACTCAAAAGTTCTGAAGGAGAGAGTAAAATCTATTCAGACTAAATATGGGAATATCATTTGTGATGATGAATGATACAAATATTTCATTCGATATGGGAAGGATATAGCCCAAAAATTGCATAAAGCATTTTTTCATCAATCAATTCAGGCATCATAAGTCATATCATCACCACATTTCAATGATGTGCTAACAGATGTCATACAAGTTTATATGATTTCCTTTGCTTATAACCTGCAAATAACAATATTCAAAATTACAACTGAGCAGTCCAGGCTTTTAAATTATATCAAATTCTTGTTCTATTTAATCTTCTGGACTAGATCACCAAACATTCCTTCTTAACAAAAACTTCTACTTTCTCAGTAGTGCATACAGTCTCACCACATCCATAACAAAATACAAACAGAAATTTACATTCACATAGATAGGCATAAACCCATGCAAACACAGCCTGAAAAAAGTTGCAATAAGTACCACGTATCAGCAAAGAATTACAAAAATTAGAGCCAAAGAAAATAAAATGAAACATAACGCATGTCAAAGCACCAACAGTATGATAGTGGCCTATATTAACGTTAAATGACAATGTATATCCAGAAATATAGCGCATGTAGAGCATCTATTGGAAGATGATTATGTCGATGGTGCTAAATTGGAATTATCAATTGACAGACTTTGTGTTATGTCCTAAGATTTAGAATCAGAAACAAAACAAAGTTATCATCCTCCCTATATTAACATGCACAAAATCACTAACTTTCACATGGCATCAGTGTAAAACAAAATACCTAGAAGTCACTGACTTACAGATGGTATCTGTATAAAACAAAATACCTAGTTAATGCATAGTCCCTAAAACCATTGATCAAGCAACGGGCTTCTAGAGTTCCGATACATCCACGCAGACGCGGCTCCCCACCATTAACTGCTTTCTTCCAAGTAACAAACAATGGGCTGAAATCACAAATATACCAAGGTAAGAGCATAGCAATACTAGTACCATATCCATGGAGAACTATGACATACAAATAGAACTTCAATGACTGCAGTCTAGCATAAATACAATTTCAGAGGTGAAAGAACCATTACATCAGCATTGATTGAATGAATTTCATAACAAACCTTAATTAACAAACTCTGATGATATTTACAAAGGAAGAACAACAATTACAACAATCATTAAACAACAAATTATTGCATCAGTCAAAATCAGGCCAAGTTTGAGGTATATGTTAATTTTGCATGTGTTCACATCTGATTTTAGAACTATGACAGTATAGTAAATCCCATGAAAGAAGAATTACAAAAAGAGAAGAAGGCATGAACAGGTATAAGAGACAAAATTGCAACAGAAAGAGAGACCTATAATGAAGAAACTAGCAACAGCCAATAAAAAAAAAAAAATCTTAACAGCAGCAGTTTTTATCTCACAGAGAGCTTTGCAGATCTAATTGCTTGCGTGAAGTTTTGGGTTCAAAACCTGAGAGTAACACCCCCACCAAATTTGGAGAAAAAGGATGTTTCACAAAGCTGGAATTCTTATTTCATTTCCTTGCCACAAATTAAAGAAAAAACCCGAAACGAAATCCATGTCATTAAAGTAGGCCCCATGACGAGTTGGCTGATGATGAGGCAAAACATTCAAAAAGATTCCAGCAGAAACGTATGATACCGACTGCACTATGTTAAAATATTAAGAAAATAGGTAATTCAGCAGGCTTATAAATACAATCTCAGGGTGATTATCAATAAGAAAAACAAGCTTCATAAAAAATGAACGGAAAGATGTTTCTCCAAGAGCACAGAAGAGCTTTTACATTGCAGACAGATATAGTCATGGGTGTGCAGCATGTTAGCAACTTCTCCTATTATCCAGATATAACTTGATCTCTCCTAGTTCACCCATGGAGTTTGCATGACTAATCAGTTAAGAAAGTAACAACCACAAAGAGAGCGAACCATTAAACAGAGGCTTCATTGTTGCAAATGAACTGGACCCCGAAAAAATTAATGATGATGCAACATCTTCCTGCACTTCACACTAGTCAAGCACAGCACAAATAATGGTCCACAACATGTGGGACCCAAAAACCTCACTAAAATATCACATATTGGACCCTTTCGCCCACATCTCATGCCTACTAGCTATGCCACATGAAAAAAGATCCTATAGCAATATCATTTGCTACAGCTTTGCTAAAAGTATCACATATTCATTTGCAACACTTCTGCAAACCTGTTCTATATTTTTCACTGAAAGTCAGATTAATAGATGAGGATTGATTTAGATAGAGATGGTGCCTAAAATATGCTGGTATAAACTACTGAAGTCCCTTCTACACTGCACAATTATATATAAATATACTAGGAGGCATCATATGACAAAACTACCAACTACTTGATGCTATTCCAACCTCAACTCCATCCCAAATGCATCTGGTCAGATCAAAATATCAATGAAGCCAACTGAACTTTACCGTCCCATTAGCTATTAAACTTTTAGGAAGGATCCAACCTTATATTTCAGCAGAAAGGTCAGGACGGATCTAAATTTTGAATCAACTTGTAATCATATTGTTTCTGATCAATCAAGAAATTCCTTGACTCATCTGCAAACTTGTGTATAACAAAGTGCATGTTACAAAGTATTGCTCCCAAGCACCTATGTTTATCACACACATCCCATGCTAGATGACTATTACCCTTGAGAACTATTTTAGATTGCCTATGACAAATGTGCGGCAGTCAGATTGCCAGCTTTCATGCATTAAAATGTTAGCAACATGTTCCTTATATTTTCAAAAACTGTGTATGATATCTAGACAACCACAAGCAGAAATATCATAACTTGGTCCAACCACTTCACCCGGACTTAAAATATCCTTATCTACCAATCACTTTTACTGCTACTGTCACCATTTCTACTTTCAAATCCATTTTGATATCATTCAGCCATGTTACTTCAGGCCCTACACTTATTTGTCACAACATTCATCCATGTTCCAAACCTCCACATCCATTATGCTTTTCCAAAACCTACATGACTTGCTCCTCGTCCCTCATCACCGCTGCCTTCAATTACTGTAATCATAAAACTAAAATTTATTCATATAAACACAGTTTAAAATTCCATCTCTAAAACCGTTGTACAAAAAGAATTTTACACCAAAACTAGTCAATTTTCATATAATCCATTTTAAATCCCCAAAATAAGAGTCTGCCCATGATTCATTGCACTGTACCAGGGACATAGCATTTTGCAAGCAAAAAACTATTTACAGACTACCAAGTACCAATATTCCATAAATATTATGTCAATATCATATAAGAAGCATTAAGTATGGATGTGCAAAGGAAGCCAAGAAAAAGACGTGGATCAGAACATTACTGTTTGTTTTAAACTTTTGAATCAAAGATCAATCAAAGTTTCATTCACCATTCATCACATATCTTATCTCATCCTATATCATATAAAAAGATGATGGATTTGAATATTGTTCTATGAATCTCGTTTGGGAATTCCTTCATCACCTCGTGGAATGCACAACACTAACCAGGTACAAATAGTCACATACACAGACAATGACATTACACTCTGTTGTGATGTTAAAACCATACTGTAATACAAGCATTTTTACTGGTTTGGTACTGAAACATCAATGTATGTTCCCAGTAATTTCATTCTGGAACTAGTTCTCTGAAACCGTAAAATGGCGTCTTCATATCATTTAAGTTTTAATAGTTTGCTCCTTGATCTCGCCCTCTTTTCCAGACTGGGAGGAAGAGACAATGTTCTTTTGTATGGAAAACTCTTCTTATGTAACACAAATTCCTTTTCCAAACCTTTAACTAGTAATCGAGCTCCTCTCCTCAGCTGTGTCTCCTGGCTTATTTGCACATTGACAAACCATCTCAGCTAGCTTTCCTTCAACGAAAGCCACGCTGTCTTGTTCCCACAACTTTTTCTGAACCAAAATAGACTCTTGATCACCCAAAAACCAAAATAGTTATCGTACAGATGCCTGACCAATGTGGATTAAGCTTTTTTTAATAGACAGTTATCCATTCCAGTGATCATAGGTAAGCATATACTTTTTCTGTTCCCATATCACAAAGTTGATGACATTCCATCAACATAACCATAATCATGAAAGACACATTTCAGTATTTATAAGTAAACTGACACAATCGAATCAGCACAGCAACAACCCCACCCCCGGCCCAACAGAAAAAAAAGAGAGAGAACTTAAACCATGTAGGGACGTGGATAGGCGAACATGAACCACCAGCCATGACAGATAACCCGAAACAATTATATTTTTTCAAAAAAAAACGATAAAAGTATAAAATACATCGAAAAGGAAAATTTGGTGCCAATATTAATGAGGGATGAAGAATAATGTGTCAAAGTTTAATTTTAACAAAAGGAAAAGAGGAACAATACCAGGCTATGTCATTGAACAAAAATCCAATCTTTCATTCAATCCAACCCAAAAAGAAATCTTTAATCTCATATGCACTTACCAATTTAGAATCGAGAAGAGATAAAAATCCTTGATAGTACAAGAAATCGGAGCATAATCCAGCTATCATCAAAGCTCTATTATTTCTCTAACCCATAAAAAGCGTTTTTCCTAACGTTCTATAGATCGATTGAAGGTCATCGTGCAATCAAAACACCAAACACCAGAAACTCCCAAACAGAAGAAGAAAACAAGCAAAAATCCACTTCAAATTTCCCCCCCCCCCCCCCCCTTTTTCCCTGAAGGGGATGGGATAAAACTCCATAAAATTCCATAATAACACGAGAGACGATAATGGGAACCAATGAGAGAAACCGGAGGACAGCGATCCTTACTGCTGGCTTTCTTCGAAAGCCGGGGGAGGCGCCTGCACGCTGTTGTAGTGGGCGACGAGGGTGTCGAAGCAGTAGACCGCCATTTCCCGATTCGCTGACACCATCTTGGATCGTTGGAAACCAGGACTCTTACAAGAATCGGAGAGACGCGCCGGACAGAAGCGATCTCCGATGATCGGATCGAAGAGAAAAGAAGGGCCGGCCGTCTCCCTCTCTAGGTCCCGTCGAGGAGAAAAGAGGGTTGGTGAAGAAACTCCACGCGTAGGTTTTAAATATCCGAGTCCCGTAGCAAAAAAATTATGAGAGCAAGCAGAGGAGAAGAAAAAAAGGTGGAAGAAATCGCCAGCGATTCCAAACATGGACTACGACGGCTCCCGGCGAGTTAAAAAAATTAAAAAACAATGAGTTGTTGTTACCTAAAATACCCCTTCGTTCCAAGAGCGGTTTTCAAATGCACCGTTCTTATTCTATTGTAACTAAAAAATTCATGATCCTAAATTAGATCGAGGTTGTATCCTAAATTAAAATAGGTATTAAGAGGGAAGGTTGGGCCGAACAGCTTCGCACAGTCCTGGAGCAATGATAAAGCAACACGTGGTTAATGAAGGTGACGTAAAAGTGGTTGTCCAACGCCCCACCCTACCCTTTTCTCGGACGGAAGCGAAACGTGACAAAGAATTGCCATAAGTCAGTCATTGGCAATTGGGCATCCAAATAGGAGCCCAAAAATAATCAGGGCCCACCCAGCGAAGGAGGGATGGGAAAAACGTGTTCATATGGTTGGTGTGTGCTAATAATAAGTCTTAAGTCTATTACTGACCCCACCACCCCTAGCTTTTCCTGGTGCTCTCAGCTGGAGGCGTAATCAAGTCTAGGTGTTGCTTTTTGCCCAAGCACTTTTAAATCTCTTTTTGAAATTGGTGTGCCCAAGCGTTGAAATCGACTTGACATTTTGATTCCCAAATAAACAGACGTTTGCCTTCTCCAGCCAAAAAAAAAAAAAAAAACCAAAGAATTCTTTGAATCAGTACTCGGGTTCTCTCTCTTCAAAGCTAGTATGGTTGAGCAGTTGCTCCTCAACGAGAATAGTTTTTATATACATATATCTTGTAACATCTATAAATGACTAGTTGCAAAAGTATTATAATTCATATAATAATTTTTTTATTTAATTTCTATAAAATTAATTTAAAATATTTTTTAAAAAAAATTATCTAATCCTATCAAGCTTATGTATTAGGACAACAAAATAGGATAAATCTGAATCAATAATAAGCCGACAAGTAGGCCAGCATGCCATACTGGCCCGATACGACTTGGCTGAACTACGAGCCTAGAGCAATTAGTGGGGCATGGGGCCCACAACAGAAATCGTACCCAGACCGGCATGACATAATAGCCTGTCGACAGACCGATTGTTACACAGGCTGTATTGGCACAGCTGGAATGTTTGACACTCTGTTTAGCTAATCTCAGTGTTACAAGCTTCCAAACTTTTAAATTACCTTCAGTGATAGCCACAAATATTAGAGCTTATCGCCTCCAGAGCTCAAAACATAAGGAAATTAAAATACAAAGTACATCCAGCCAACTTCACAACGCACGTTGCACCAACGTCAGAAAGCAGAATAGAGGTTAAGAGGGCCAATTGATATGAAAATTCTGATTGCAGGCCTGCAGGGTGGGAAGACTCATAAAGAGTGCAACAAATTACTTGAAATTTTACATTCATCAGCATTCAACAATGAGGCGGAGGACAAGTTCTCTCCTTGTACAGCATTTTTTCTGATCCCTTCATTTGCCTAGTCCAAATATATTTGGGAGCAAAGAAACATTCGCTGCACCAGGCTCTAAACAACTTAACTCAGACAATAGCAAACTCTTGCATTTTCTGCTTGGAGAATTAGCAAGCTACATATCAAGAGGGAGATAAGTCTTAGCTAACAACAAGAAATCTATCGAGAAGTTTATGACTGATTGCAAGAGGTGATAGGATTGAAGACACTAGCATGTAAAAGACCTGCTTCACAGTTTGATTTGGAAGATAAATGGAGGGAAGAAAGCAAAAGAGGATCATATATTTATATTTATATAAATATACAAATGTTTGAATTGAATGGCTAGAAATTTTCTATCAATTGACAGTTTATATTAAAAGCTGGAGATGTGATCTGATCCAACATCTGTGCAAACCTTTAAGCTCTCAAGATCGAAGGCAAATGACTCTGTTAGTCTGTACGCATCTTGAACTTGTAGGCGAGTACCCTGTTGTCCAACCACAACAGCTGCCACCTGAGATGCCAGCAAACCTATGCCTTTCAAGTCTGATGCCCCTCTAAGAATACCATATAATATACCAGAAGCATATGCATCACCAGCACCACAGGTGTCCACAGGAATGCATGGAGATGGAGGTATGTATATTGCTTCACCTTTTACACTTACATAAGAACCTCGTGGCCCATCTGTAACAGAGACAAGAGGCACAAAATGGCTCAAGTACCTAGCAGCCGACATGGGGCTATCCTTCTGGGATAATTCACAAAAGGCTCTTCCTTCATTACTGTTGGCGAATACAATGTCTGCGTAGTTTTTTATAACTTCCCTGTGAAGATGATTTCGATACCTTAGTAAGTTAGATGGCAATCATATTTCTTTTGCAGATGTTAGAACTCAGAAGCTCTGGTACCATTACAGAAATCAGTTCACATGCATAAAAACAGAACCAAGAGCAAATAATTATACATCCTATATAATACTAGTTGTTTGAGGGTGAGCCTTAGTACAGTAATAA
This sequence comes from Calamus simplicifolius, assembly GCA_900491605.1. Taxonomy (NCBI): domain Eukaryota; kingdom Viridiplantae; phylum Streptophyta; class Magnoliopsida; order Arecales; family Arecaceae; genus Calamus; species Calamus simplicifolius. Next base: position 60,702 of record UESW01001896.1, read on the forward strand.
GATTGCTCTCTCTTGACTTGAAGGTCGTGAGTTCAAATCACAGAAAAGTCTCTCCCACATGGGAGGAAGGCTGTATGCATCTATCTCTCCCTAGACTCTACAATTGCAGAAGCCTAGGCCACCCTTGCACCCTATCTGTTTATGATTTCTATTTGATAGAAAGTTACAGATAACAGACTATAGTATCCCATTGGTGGATGATCCTATTTTTTTATTTTATTTTATTTGGTAACCACTTCCAGATATATCTCAATCTTTTGGAGATAATTCTCAACAATATCCATCCACTAATTAAGTGATAACCATATCTCTTTTTAAAATTTAAAATGCCTACTTTGATGGGAGTAGGCGATGGAAGGGAGTTAAGAAAATTCCTATAAATAGAGATCCCTTCTAAAGTTTTTGATATCACATCATACGTGAAAAACCATAGAGAAGCAAATTCTGATTAAGAGCAAATCCTGAGGGCATACACCATCGTTGTGCGATTGCTCGTTGATTGAAAACACTCAACTCAATCAAGATCCTGATCCAGATCTTCAAGAGGTAGATCATAAACAATGGCTGAAGGTAATGCATTGATCCTGTTATTATTTCTATACAATTTTCGTGTATATTTTTTAATAGATCTCTAACACAGACATTCTGTTTAGATGAAAAGATCCATAATTTGGTTAATAGTGGTTCGTGCATTATTTAAAGTGGAACCTTTTTATTCCCAACAAAAGGAGAAACTTAAATTAGAAAAATCTTACCTCATAAATCTCACGGAATGAGATTCCTGGGATAGATTGGACTAGAAGAAGGGGTTTGTCACAATATGCACAAGTTACCAATAAGATTTTTCTTTTTCTATTTTTTTCCACATTTAGAAATATGGGGACAAGATTGCTTATATAGTATATTGTTGCTAGAACATAGAGCTTTGATTTTTACAAAGTTCTTTTTCTTCTAAGTACACATCTAACCTGAGAATACCAAACCATATTCTCACCAACAACAGGTGTTTCATTTCATAGCTAAAATATCTGTATAACCTCTACAAAAGAAAATGAGGAAGCAAATTGTAGAGAACATGTCTGGCATGAATAAAATATCTGAACAGAAACAACAGGCAAGTGCTTTACTTTCAGATCAAGTGTATAACAAGCAATCTTGCAACAAAACAATGATGCCAGGGAAATGCAGGAATGGCATTTGCTACTTAAAATTTGAAGGAGACAAACATAAGAAAATTTGGAGGAGACAAACAAAAGAAATTAAAGTTTAAAGGCCTACCAGAAATCATCATAACATCTATCAATGCATGACACATCTGATGCAGTAATAGCAATAAGTACACCATTTCTGCGAGCATCATCACAGGCTTTCAGGATAGTTTCAATTGTATGAGGTAGTTCAAACATATAACCTTCTATGACAAGTATATTTGTCTTTGAGATCATGTCAGCTAAGTATATATCATAGTCAACAGTTGATGAAGTGCCCTGAGAAAACAGCAAGATAAAAGTAGTACCGATGATCCAAGAATCAAATAAATTATGTAAGGCTACTACCAATTGACATGCAACAAACACTTAAGGAGAACCTTATAAGCATAAAAGGAACTAAGACAAACCAATCAATAAAAATTAAGGCCAACTGATCTATCAATAATAACAGCAATAATTAACAAAAACTTCCTTATGTATTGCAAATAGCCAGCTATAGTTAGCCAAAAATGTTGTAGAGCTGGATATTAGTTCATTTCTAAGATTAAGCATATTCATTATCATTTTTGTTGCATTGCACTCTTATGGTGATGGCAAATCTTAACAACTTGCATTTCTATCTAGAAACAGTAGCAGCAATTTTCAATGCATAAGAAGTCATGGTCATAGATATTTCTAATTTAACCACAGTAGTGGTTGTTATTATTACACCGTATCATAATGCAATTGATGTATTGAGTATATGTTACAGAGCAGGTCTCAATAAACTATTGAAAGGTGATTAAGAGATTATCAATCTGTAATTATCATTATGTTCATTATCAAGTATTGCATGCACCCAGGACTGGTTGGTTGCCATGTATTGTAACGCCCCAAGCCCATCCGCTAGCCCAATTAACTTCGTTAGCAGGCCGAAACCATATGACCCAAAAACTCGAGTGAAAGTTAATTGGTAGCAAATGGATTTGAGCTATAAGCATACAATGCATTCCTCTCACATTCTAATGTGGGACTAAATGTGGGGTATCATAATCTTCCTACCTTATAATGCGATGTCCTCGTCGCACACCCCAAACTAATCAGAATCTACCTCGAGTCGGATCATTGATGCTGCAAGGGTGGCTTCACGCCATGGCAAGACTCCACCATCGTCCCTCATGGGTAGCCCTTTCCTCATGTCCAGCCATCAATTTTTGCACACTCGGGTCAGCTCTGATACCACTAAAGTTGTCATGCCTTAGACCCAGGGGTGGATCCAGGGATGCCAACCTGCCGCATGCAAGGCATGCAAGGTGTCCAAAAGTCAAAGCTATTCACAACTAAAAGAGTACAAGATAATATACTTCATTATAATAACATTTCTTTCTGACTACAATTCAAAATAGAATATATGTGTGAGAATTACAAGCCAAACTAGAAAATAGAATTCTATTTATGTAGACGAAAGCTCCATTATACCCCAGTTCCAAATCATTCCTTTGGCTCTGACAAAATAGTCATTGAGAGTTTAATGAGTTCTCACTCAATAGGTAAGCCTATATAATATATATAATTTTATCTTCAAGATAATATATCATAGCATGTTCATAAAAAAACATAGGTGTTCTCTCGATATTGAAAAATAACATCATTCTTGGATTGTGCCAAAAACTTTTTTCATTTTATATTTTAACTTCTGTTTCAAAACTTTTGAAATCATCATGATCAATTCATTATCATTTAGATTCATCTTCTTACATGCACACTGCTGCCTCACGCTATGGCCACATTGATGCCTATGATGGGGCTAAAACATGACACCATTTAAGGTGTTACCTCCATATATGTTTTCCTTATGGAGGAAGAATTTTGGTACCAGTTTTATGTCATTATGTCATATCATGTAATATCATGTCATCATGTCACAACATAGCGGACTGCAGGTAGCATAATTTCATATTAAAAAACTTGATTTTCATATATGAGAGGAATGTGTTATATACTAATAACCTAAGTCCACTTGCTACCCATTAACTTCCACTCGAGTTTTTGGGCCATGTGGTTTTGGCCCGCTAAAGAAGTTAATTGGGCTAGCGAGTGGGCTTGGAGCGTTACATGTATGTTGGTTTCAACACTATTATTACTGATGGGATGGACGGTCTGCTCCTTTTTTAGCTTATTCAAGCTACTCTTAACGCATAGTTTAATCATAAAGTTTAAGCTCATGTTGGAGAAAATACTAAAAATCTTACCTTCATTTAAATAGGATCGGGTATTATGTGAGTTATGGATCATATTTTTTAGGTTAGGCAATATATTAACAACTAACATTAGAAGATTAGGTAACAAATTTCTCTAAAAATTTTATTGGCTCAAACAAACATATATATATATATATATATATATATATATATATATATATATATATATATATATATATATATATATATGTGTGTGTGTATATATATATATATATATATATATATATATATATATATATAGTTAATGTTTTGCTTTTTCATTTGTATATATTCCATCTGAAAACCACTTCTGCATCAGTATATATTCCATCTTCTTTTTTTCGCATGCATCCTTTCTGATCTTTCTAAGAGGTTATCCTCTAAATGATAAAAAGTTAATGTGGCCGCAAGAGTGAGCAAGTAGCATTTCATGTGTCCCATGTTTGCTTACCAAAATATACTTGCATTGTTGGCACACTGCCACTGCCAGCTGACAAGATATGCCTATAAACACAATAGTTCCTAACCTAGTATACAGCATCTAGAAAAACACAAATGCACACTAGATAAAGAAATTCAAGACAAGCAATAAAGTCTTGTAATCAAGACTCAAAAAGGAATATAGACTGGATAATTTATTTTTTGTATCATAATAAATGAGTGTATCATTCTCTGCTACCATGTTCAACAGATTGATAGATATGGATATGCCAACTAGTAAAGAAACACCATCAACCTCAAGAGATTATCCTTATTCCATTATAACTATTTCTCTGATATCACATGGGTACTTTGGAATGGGAGACAAAGATTCACAATGAAGGAAAATTTTTTTAATTCTGATGGTTAAATTATAAGTTGGAATGTGTTCACATTACAAAAGAAAGAAATCTATATAATAGTGTCCGTTGTGATAGGGCTTCAATTCATAATAATTAACTCTGGATGATCTACGTGAGACTTCACTTGATAGAAAACAAAAATCAGTAATAAGATTGCTCTCTCTTGGCTTGAAGGTCGTGAGTTCAAATCACAGAAACAGTCTCTCCCACATGGAAGGAAGGCTGTATGCATCTATCTCTCCCTAGACCTACAATGGCAGAAGCTTAGGCCACCCTTGCACCCTAACTGTTCATGATTTCTACTTGATAGAAAGTTACAGATATAATAGTACCATTACAGAAATCAGTTCACAAGCATAAAAACAGAACCAAGTTCTTTTCCTTCCAAGTACACATCTGACTTAAGAATATCAAACCACATTCTCACTAACAGGTGTTTCATTTCGTAGCTAAAATATTTGTATAACCTCCATAAAAGAAAACGAGGAAGCAAATTGCAGAAAACATGTCTAGCATGAATGAAATATCTGAACAGAAACAACATACAAGTGCTTTGCTTTCAGATCAGGTCTATAACAAGCAATCTTGCAACAAAACAATGATGCCAGGGAAATGCAGGAATGGCATTTGCTACTTAAAATTTGAGGAGACGAACATAAGAAATTAAATTTTGAAGGCCTATCAGAAATTATCATAACATCTATCAATGCATGACACATCTGATGCAGTAACAGCAATAAGCACACCGTTTCTGCGAGCTTCATCACAAGCTTTCAGGATAGTTTCAATTGTATGAGTTTGTTCGAACATATAACCTTCTATGACAAGTATATTTGTCTTTGAGATCATGTCAGCTAAGTATGGATCATGGTCAACAGTTGATGAAGTGCCCTGAGAAAGCAACAAGATAAAAGTAGTACCGATGATCTAAGAATCTGATAAATCATGTCAAGGCTACTACAATTGACATGCAGCAAACACTTAAGGAGAACCTTATAAGCATAAAAGGAAATAAGACCAATCAATCAATAATAAAAATTAAGGCCAACTGATCAATCAATAATAAAAGCAATAATGAACAAAAACTTCTTTATGTATTGCAGATAGCCACCTATATTTAGCCAAAAATGTTATTGATGTGGCTAATCAAGCCACGTTAGGGCAAACGGACCAAATGATTGACGAAGCCAAGATCAGATAGACCAAGTCAGCACCGAGGGACTCTTGAGTCTCCCTTGGCCTCAGCCCCCCCTCGGCCTCGGCATCGAGGGACTCCCGAGTCCCCCTCGACCTCAGCATCGAGGGACTCCCGAGTCCTCTTTAGCCTCGGCCCCCCTCGGCCTCGGCACCGAGGGACTCCCCAGTCCCCCTCGGCCTCGACACTTATTGTTTACGTGGCCCAGCAGATACTTGCAACCACCACGTGGCCCACCAACCTCCTGCAACCCCATGTGGCCACTGCCAGTTACGGCGCACGCCCGACATGATCAGGCCCACCTACCACCTCTGACGCCGCACCTGACAATGGTATGGCAGGCCAAGCTGCCTCTGACAATCTCAGAGACGGTTGCGATCCGTCCTTGTCAGCTTTGCCGCCTATCCTTCGCCAGACCATGACGTCTCGGATTCAACAACCTTTCAAAAAGGGGGTAAGAGGGACTTTCGAACAGGTATAAAAACCCTCACTCAACGAGAGAGGAGAGCTGAACTTCAAGTTTTTGGGCTAAGTCTTTTAGTCCACTTCTCGTAGTTGATTCCCAAGTTACTCACTTGAGCGTTGGAGGGTCCCCACCAGAGCAACCGGTCCTCGAAAACTTTCTTGCAGGATTTTCGCCTAAGGAGGTGTATGAAGATTCCCAGCTTCTCCCTCATCGTCTTCTGAATCCTTATCCTTGCCTAACGTCCTACCCACTTGGTGAAGTAATCGATGGCGACGAGCAGAAACTTTCGTTGACTGAAGGCAGGGGAAAATGGTCCCAGGATGTCCATCCCCTACTGGGCAAAGGGCTATGGAGCCGACAGGGGGCTTAGTTGGGAAGTCGGCTATCGCTAGATATTGGCGTGTCGTTAATAGCTGTCACACTTTCGAACCAACTCGGCAGTGTCCTCTCGCATGGTGAGCCAATAGTACCCCAGGCGCAGGGCCTTGTGTGCTAGCGCTCTACTCTCCAGATGGTTTTCACATATGCCTTTATGAATCTCACGGAGGATGTAGTCGGCATCTGCAGAGCCAACACACTTGAGAAGGGGGTGAGAGAAAGACCTCCGGTATAGTTGCTCGTTGAGCATCAGGAACTTAGGAGCTCACCATCTGAGTAGCTTGGCCTCTGCAGGGTCAGTAGGAAGGGTACCGTTGGTGAGGTATCGGACGTATGCATCCATCCAGGCAGGCTCTTAGCTGACCGGAAGAGCTTCTTCCACCGCGTCAATACTTGGGGCCTCCAAATGCTCCATGTAAGTCCTCCCCAGAGTCCCATCGGTCGAAGTGGCCAGTCGGAACAATGCGTCGGCTCTAGTGTTCTTGCCTCTGGGGATGTAGCTGACACTAAAGTAAGTAAAGAATGAGATCTGTGATTGGACCTTACTCAGATAGCAGGACATGATGGGATTCCGGGCCTCGTACTCTCCAGCAATTTGCCCGGAGATGAGTTGGGAGTCGAGGTACTTTACTCCGAGCTCCTTAGCAAGTTTTATTCCTTCCAGCAAAGCTTCGTACTCTGCCTAATTATTGGTGGCTGGAAAGAGGAAACGAAAGGCGTACTCCACCACCATTCCTTCTGGGCTTGCGAGGATGAGGCCGGCACTGCTCCCTGAGAATTCGATGCGCCATCCGCATGGAGGATCCAGTCCTCCCTTCCCGTCTCGGACGTAGCGTCTAAGGACGCCAAGTGGGGCTCTTCCGGCTGCTTTCTGGCCCAAGCGCACTCGACCAGAAAGTCCGCCAAGACCTGGAACTTCATGGCCGACCTCGGTCGAAACAAGTCGAACTCTTCCAACTTGATAGCTCACTTTGTCATTCGGCCAGAGGTGTCAGATAGGACAGGATCGCCCTGAGCGGTTGGTCCGTGAGCACCACGATCGAGTGGGCTTGGAAGTAAGGCCCGAGATGCTAAGCGAGACGATCAGTGCGAAAAATAATCTTTTCGATTTTGGAATACCTGGTCTTCGCATCGTGAAGCACATTGCTGGTGTAATAAACAGGCCTCTGTGTCCCATCGGCATCAACGCAAACAAGCACGGAGCTGACCGCCTCGGGGGATGCCGCGAGGTAGAGGAAGAGTTCCTTTTCCCTTCCTAGGCTTGGACAGCAATGGCGAAGTTGATAGAAACTCCTTCAATCCTTCGAAGGCTTTTTGGCACTCCCCCATTCACTCGAAGCCTTTGACCTTGCGTAAGGCCTTGAAGCAGGCATCTTTTGCCGACTTCGACAGGAAGCGGCTCAGGGCTGCCACTCTTTCGATGAGCCGCTGCACCTCCTTCTTGCTGGCCGGTGGCCTCATGTCGATGATGGCACTGATCTTCTCGGGTTAGCCTCGATCCTTCGCTGTGCCACCATAAAGCCCAGAAACTTGCCTGCCGTAACTCCAAAGGCATACTTCCGTGGGTTCGACTTCATCCGATAATGGCGAAGGTTGCCGAAAGTCTCTGCCAGATCGGCAACATGGCCATTGACACAAATACTTTTGGTGAGCATGTCGTCCACGTACACCTTCATGTTGCACCCGATTTGGTCTTCGAAGACCTTATTCATCAGCCTCTAATATGTGGCCCCTGCATTCTTCAGTCCGAAGGGCATTACCTTGTAACAGTAAACACCCTTCTCAGTTATAAAATAGCCTCCTCGTCAGTCGGGTCCATCTTGATCTGATTATACCCTGAGAAGGCATCCATGAAGCTAAGCGTCTCATGGCCAGATGTGGCATCCACCAGCTGATCGATCCTAGGCAGCGGGAAGCTGTCCTTGGGACATACTTTGTTGAGGTCAGTGAAGTCGACGCACATCCTCCAGCTTTCGTTGGCCTTATGGACCATAACCACATTGGCCAGCCAGTCAGGGTAGTGGGCCTCCCGGATGTGGCCGGTGGCCACTAGCTTGTGCACCTCCTCATCGATGGCCCTTTGCTGCTCAGAGGTGAAACTCCTCTTCTTCTGTCAGACTGACCGACACCTTGGGTTGATGTTGAGCTTGTGAGTGATCACCTTTGTCGATATGCCCAGCATGTCGGACGCTGACCAAGCAAAGACATTCGAGTTGGCCCGAAGAAGGCGAGAAGTCGGTCTCGCGCCTCCTCGGGGAGAAGCACCCCGACTCGAACCATCCTCGTTGCGTCCTCCCCTAGTGGGAAGGTCAGCAAGCACTCGGCCGGCTCCCCTCTCCTCTCCAGGTCCTTGGGATCAAGTAACTCGGGTCCTAGCGGAGCGCTTACCTCCTGAGAACTGGGAGCCGTATGATAACAAAGTGGCACTGAGTTCCGCTTCCCACGCATCTCCCCGACTCCTCCGCTGATGAAAAATTTTACAAGCAGCCTTTTGGTGGATATGATGGCGTCTAAGAGATTCAGGCCGGGCCTCCCAAGGATGGCATTGTAGGCCAAGGGGACCCAGATGGCCAGGAACTTCATGAAGACCGTGCTCTGGCATGGCGACGTCCCAGCCATGACCGGAAGGGTGACTTCACCTTCCACCCTCATAGAGTCTCCAATGAAGCCCATCAGGGGTATAGTCACAGGCCAAAGGGAGTCAGGGGACAAGTTCATTCGTACAAAAGCATCATAACTGAGAATGTTGACTAAACTTCCACTGTCAACAAGGATTCTCTTTACACGATATTTCGCGATCGTCATGGACACGACGACGCTGTCATCATTAGGATTATCTACCCCCTCTAAGTGCCCTTTAGAGAAGGGGATTATAGTATCCGCTCTCTTATCCCCCTATGGCCTCTTGGAAGTCCCACCTGCCCCCCAGGAAATCATAGCCACCGTCTTCTCGGTTGGGGCATTGTCAACGCTGACTTGGGTGGCTGAAGGCGCAGACGGACCTAGTGCAGCTGGGTTTCCCCTCCAGACGAATTTTCCCAGGTAGCCCTGTTGGATGAGCTCTTTGATCGCCTTCTTTAGCTGTCGGCAGTCCTCTGTGTCGTGGCCATGATCCCGGTAGAAGCGACAGTAAAGGCTCTTATCGCGAGGTATTCTAGGCTTCATGGGAGCAGGACGTCGAAGGTAGGGCTCGCCCTCAACCTCCATTAGGACATGGGATATCGAGGCGAGTAGAGGAGTGAAGTGCTCTTCCTTAGAGGCAAGAGTTCGAGGTCGGTACTCCAGTCGGCGAGGAGGCTCGGGCCTCCTAAGACGAGCGCCACTAGGCTCCAGACGGGCTTGCTTCCTGCTGGGTCCTCCGTCAACCTTCCTCCGAGAAGAGTCCGTCTCATTAGCACGGATGTACTTCTGTGCGCAGCTCAGCAACTCGGCATAGAAAATAGGGGGCTTCTTGTCAAGGGAGTAGGCGAAGTGAGAAGGGCGGAGCCCTCGCTTCAAGGCCAGGGTGGCCACGAAGTCCTCGAGATTGTAAACTTCGAGCGCAGCTTCCTTGAATTTGGCCACGAAGTCCCTTAAGGACTCGCCACTCTTCTGCTGGACGGCGAATAGGTTGTCGGCCACCTGAGGGATCTTCCGGAATGCATCGAAGTGCGCCAGGAAAACCCTCTCCAGCTATCGACAAGCGAGAGTACCATGCGTGCACAGCCTTCCGTAGGATGGCCGAGAAGGCGATGCAAAGGAGAGAGTCCGTCGCCTCCTGAACCTACATGAGGACCTTGTAGCTCTCTAAATGGTCTAGGAGGTCAGTGGTGCCGTTGTAGGGGTCCAGCTGAGGAAGATGGAACCGGTTCGAGATCGGCTCCTCCATGATACGACGAGACAGCAGAGGGCGGCTGTCATAGTCCACCTTCGGCTGATTTGTGATCTTGCGGTTGAGCTTCTCTAACTGCTGATTGTACTCGTCCAGCCGTCGCTTGGCCCGGCAACCAATCCGACCATTGAAGGACCCCTCCCTTGAGGATCTTGAGGACGGAGAGGGGCGGTGCCGATGATGATGTCCTCGCTCGGTCTTCCTCCCACGCCATCGTTTAGGAGAACCTTCAGAATGGCAGGTGGAAGATCAAGGCCTCTTAGAGGCCTTCCAATGGTGATGCTTGGGTGAAGCGCAACAATGGTGAGTCTTCCTCTGAGAGGCTTTCTCGCGGGTGGATTGCTGGCTGGGTTGAACGGCCCCCACGCCTGACGAGGGTGGCCTTGGGTGTTGCTGCGCGACCGCTGGCTATTGTTGCAGCTCCTGAACAGCCACCATAAGCGACTAGACTTGTAAGGTGAGGGCAGCGATTCGGTCGTCCTAAGGTGGTGGCAAGGGCGGAGCAGGGAGGTTAGCCTCCTGCTGCTCAGCTCCTTGGCGATGCCCCCCAGCGCAGCTGGTGGAAATCTTTTGGGCGCGCGTCACCACCATTATTTTTTCAGGGGAGTAAAGGTCTGCAGCTGATTGTTTTGAAGCTTTCTATCTCCTCGTTCTCTCCCCCTTCCTGGTGCACCAATCTATTGCCACCAAATCACCTCCTTGAACGTCGAGCAAGGATGAAGATCCATAAGACAATGAGGGAGAAGCTGGGAATCTTCATACACCTCCTCCTTAGGCAGGAATCCTGCAAGAAAGTCCCCAAGGACCGGTTGCTCCAATGGAGACCCTCCGACGCTCAAATGAGTAACTTGGGAAACATCTACGAGAAGTGGACTAAAGGACTTAGCCTAAAAACTTGGAGTTCAGCTCCCCTCTCTCGTTATGAGTGAGGGTTTTTATATCTATTCGGAAGTCCCTCTTACCCTCTTTTTGGAAGGTTGTTGAATCTGAGATGTCATGGTCTGGCGGAGGATAGGCGGCAAGGCTGACAAGGATGGGTCGCAACCGTCTCTGAGGTTGTCAGGGGCAGCTTGGCCTACCATATCCCTGTCAGGTGCGGCGCCACAGGTGATAGGTGGGCCTGGTCATATCGGGCGTGCGTCGTAATTGGCAGTAGTCATGTGGGGTTGCAAGAGGTTGGTGGGCCACGTGGTGGTTGCAAATATCTGTCAAGCCATATGGAGACCAAGTGTCGAGGCCGAGGAAGACTCAAAAGTCCCTCGGTATTGAGGTCGAAGGGGACTCGGGAGTTCCTCAATGCCAAGGCCGAGGGGGACCGAGGCCGAGGGGGACTCGGGAGTCCCTTGGTGCCGAGGCTGAGGGGGGGCCGAGGTCGAGGGGGACTCGAGTCCTTTGGTGCTGACTTGGTCCATCTGATCTTGGCTCCGTCAGTCATTTGGTCCATTTACCCTAACGTGGTTTGATCAGCCACATTAATAACATTTTTGGCTAAATATAGCTAGCTATCTGCAATACAAAAAGAAGTTTTTGTTCATTATTATTGTTATTATCGATTGATCAGTTGGCCTTAATTTTTATTATTGATTGGTTGGTCTTATTTCCTTTTATGCTTATAAGGTTCGCCTTAAGTGTTTGCTGCATATTAATTGGTAGTAGCCTTAACATGATTTATCAGATTCTTAGATCATCGGTACTACTTTTTCTTGCTGCTTTCTTAGGGCACTTCATCAACTGTTGACTATGATCCATACTTAGCTGACATGATCTCAAAGACAAATATACTTGTCATAGAAGGTTATATGTTCGAACTACCTCATACAATTGAAACTATCCTGAAAGCCTGTGATGAAGCTCGCAGAAACGGTGTGCTTATTGCTGTTACTGCATCAGATGTGTCATGCATTGATAGATGTTATGATAATTTCTAGTAGGCCTTTAAACTTTAATTTCTTATGTTTGTCTCCTTAAATTTTAAGTAGCAAATGTCATTCCTGCATTTCCCTGGCATCATTGTTTTGTTGCAAGATTGCTAGTTATACACCTGATCTGAAAGCAAAGCACTCGTCTGTTGTTTCTGTTCAGATATTTCATTCATGCCAGACATGTTCTCTGTAATTTGCTTCCTTGTTTTCTTTTGTAGAGGTTATACAGATATTTTAGCTACGAAATAAAACACCTGTTAGTGAGAATGTGGTTTGATATTCTCAAGTCAGATGTGTGCTTAGAAGGAAAAGAACTTTGTAAAAATCAAAGCTTTCTCAGTTGTTTGACCCTATTTTCTAGCAACAATATACTATATAATATTAGAGTTTCTTAAGATCCGCCAAGCACACTCGGTGCTTCCCATTATTAGTAATCTTGTCCCCATATTTCTAAACATGGGGAAAAAAGAAAAAGAAAAATCTTATGTGTAATATTGTGGCAAACCCCTTCTTCCAGTCCAATCTATCCTCGGAATCTCATTCCATGAGACTTGTGAGGCAAGACTTTTCTAATTTAAGTTCCTCCTTTTGTTGGGAATAAAAAGGTTCCACTTTAATAATGCATGAATTACTATCAACCAAATTATGGATCTTTTCATCTAAGCAGGATATCTGTTATCTGTAACTTTCTATCAAGTATAAATCATGAACAGTTAGGGTGCAAGGATGGCCTAGGCTTCTGCCATTGAAGGGTATAGGGAGAGATAGATGCATATAGCCTTCCTCCTATGTTGGGGAGGCTGTTTTTGTGATTTGAACTCACAACCTTCAGGTCAAGATAGAGCAATCTTATTACTGTGCTAAGGCTCACCCTCAAACAACTAGTATTATAAAGGATGTATAATTATTTGCTCTTGGTTCTATTTTTATGCATGTGAACTGATTTCTGTAATGGTACCAGAGCTTCTGAGTTCTGACATCTGCAAAAGAAATATGATTGCCATCTAACTTACTAAGGTATCGAAATCATCTCGAAGTTATAAAAAACTATGCAGACATTGTATTCGCCAACAGTAATGAAGGAAGAGCCTTTTGTGAATTATCCCAGAAGGATAGCCCCATGTCACCTGTTATTATGACACCGTATCATAATGCAATTGATGTATTGAGTATATGTTACAGAGCAGATCTCAGTAGACTATTGAAAGTTGATTAAGAGATTACCTATATGTAATTATCATTATGTTCATTATCAAGTATTGCATGCACTCATGACTGGTTGGTTGCCATGTATTGTAACGCCCCAAGCCCATCCGCTAGTCCAAATAACCTCGTTAGCGAGCCAAAACCACATAGCCCAAAAACTCAAATGAAAGTTAATGGGTAACAAGTGGACTTGAGTTATAAGCATATAACACATTCCTCTCTCATCCAATGTGGGACTAAATATGGAGTATCACAATCTCTCCATCTTATAATGCGACGTTCTCGTCGCATGCCACAAGCTAGCCAGAATTAATCCCGAGTCGGATCTTTGGTGCCACAAGGATGGCTCCATGTCATGGCAATACTCCACCATCGTCCCCCCATGGGTAGCCTTTCATGCTCGGCCACCAATTTTTGCACATTTGGGTCGGCTCTGATACCACTAAAGTTGTTACGCCCCAGACCCAGGGGTAGATTCAGAAGTGCCAACCCACCGTATGCAAGGCATGCAAGGCATCCAAAAGTCAAACGTATTCACAATTAAAAGAGTACAAGATAGTATACTTCATTATAATAAAATTTCTTTCTAACTACAATTCAAAATAGAACATATGTATGGGAATTACAAGCGAAACTAGAAAATAGAATTCTATCTATGCAGACGAAAGCTCCGTTATACCCCAGTTCCAAATCATTCCTTTAGCTCTGACAAAAAATTATTGAGAGTTTAATGAGTTCTCACTCAATAAATAAGCCTATATAATATATATCATTTTATCTTCAAGATAACATATCATAGCATGTTCATAAAAAAACATAGGTGTTCTCTCGATATTAAAAAATAACATCATTCTTGGATTGTGCCAGAAACTTTTGCCATTTTATATTTCAACTTCTGTTTCAAAACTTTTGAAATCATCATAGTCAATTCATTATCATTTAGATTCATCTTGTTACATGCACACAGCTGCCTCACGCTATGGCCACATTGATGCCTATGATGGGGCTAAAACATGACACCATTTAAGGTGTCACCTCTATATATGTTTTTCCTGTGGGGGAAGGATCCTGGTACCAGTTTTATATCATCATGTCATATCATGTAATATCGTGTCATCATGTCATCATGTCATAATATAGCGGACTGCAGGTAGCACAATTTTATATTCAAAAACTTGATTTTCATATGTGAGAAAAATGTCTTATATGCTTATAACTCAAGTCCACTTGTTATCCATTAACTTCTACTCGAGTTTTTGGACCACATGGTTTCAGCCCGCTAAAGAAGTTAATTGAGCTAGCGAGTGGGCTTGGGGCATTACATGTATGTTGGTTTCAACACTATTATTATTGATGGGATGGACGGTCTGCTCCTTTTTTAGCTTATTCAAGCTACTCTTAATGCATAGTTTAATCATAAAGTTTAAGCTCATGTTGAAGAAAATACTAAAAATCTTACCTTCCTTCATTCAAATAGGATCAAGTATTATGTGAGTTATCGATAATATTTTTTAGGTTAGGCAATATATTAACAACTAACGTTAGAAGATTAGGTAACAAATTTCTCTAAAAATTTTATTCGCTCAAACAAACATATATATATATATATATATACACACACACTTAATGTTTTGCTTTTTCATTTGTATATATTCCATCTGAAAACCACTTCTGCATCTGTACATATTCCATCTTTTTTTTGCATGCATCCTTTATGATCTTTTTAAGAGGTTATCCTCCAAAATGATAAAAAGTTAATGTGGCCACAAGAGTGAGCAAGTAGCATTTCTATGTGTCCCATGTTTGCTTACCAAAATATACTTGCATTGTTGACACACTGCCACTGCCAGCTGACAAGATATGCCTATAAACACAATAGTTCCTAACCTAGTATACAGCATCTAGAAAAACACAAATACACACTAGATAAAGAAATTTAAGACAAGCAATAAAGTCTTGTAATCAAGACTCAAAAAGAAATATAGACTGGATAATTTATTTTTTGTATCATAATAAATGAGTGTATCATTCTCTGCTACCATGTTCAACAGATTGATGGATATGGATATGCCAACCAGTAAAGAAACACCATCAACCTCAAGAGATTATCCTTATTCCATTATAACTATTTCTCTGATATCACATGGGTACTTTGGAATGGGAGACAGAGATTCACAGCGAAGGATGACAACATAGTGGCATTGCTACCATTAAACAAAATTCTACAATTCTGATGGTTAAATTATAAGTTGGAATGTGTTCACATTACAAAAGAAAGAAATCTATATAATAGTGTCCGATGTGATAGGGCTTCAATTCATAATAATTAACTCTGGATGACCTACGTAAGACTTTGTCTCACCATGATGCTGGAGTAGTAATTACTGAAAGATAAAAGGTAAAAGAAAAACTAAAGACTAAAGTTATTATCACTAATGATATAAAAACCAGAAAGGACTTTACCTGATATGCAAGCATAGTGCGTTGGGCATCTGGAGTAGTGAGAACAATCACAGTCCCAGTTGTTCCATCCTTGACAGGTCTAGAGAGAAAGTTAACATTTGCCCGACTCAATTTTGCCCTGAATACAACATTGAATTAATTCATATATCCCAGGAACTACAGTAGATACATGTGAAGATGCAAATAATCGATTACTCTTCCAACATCCTTTACCAAACCACCAGTAAAAGGGTGAGGCTGGTGAAGAGAATGTAGGAATAACTTTCAGTAGTCATCTATCCTGATGTAAAGAAGGATGAATAACAGAGGATAATTTGATTTAAAATCAGGCCTGGTACTATTAACTGTCATTTATGCTTATGGTGGCAATTATGGTCTCATGGATTTCAAGTATAGGTAATCCCATTCAGTATTTAATAAACGAAATAGATAATTCAGATACAAATGATTTTAAAGAACTACTTTCCTTTTAGAAAAAAGGACATTACATACAAATCTTATTAAAAGCAAGCCACATTTATAACTAGGAATCTAAGCAATCCCAAGTCCATGCATGAAAATAGTTCCTCATGCAGTCTTTTGATGGGATGGGATGGGATGGGATGGGATGAAAGGTAATATTAATCTTTTGTTTGAGATTTACAAAATTAAATCTTCAACCAAACAGATCCATAAATTCAAACAATAACTTCTCTTCAAGAGAATATAACATGTTTGGTAGAAATCTTGTGAAACCAAAATTCAGAAAATCAGAAATCACAGACACACAATACAGCCTATTATTCTTCCCAACCGCAAAATCTGACGTAAACAATGTCAATCTCTCGATATTCAGCAAAAATCATAGTCAATATCTTGTATACCTTCACAAATACCATGGTGTGGTCTTTGCATTACCTGTAAAAACCACCCAGCGGATCGCTACCCACGCTGCCAGCCATAGCAACATTTAAGACAGGGCCACCGATAGGCCATCTGCCAAGTCTCCCCAAAGCCACCAACGTATTTGAGAGAGAACCTCCAGCAGCAGCCTTATAGCTGCAGCCATCCATAGCCCGCAACACCTTACCCCTCTCTTCGTGATTAACAACTTTCCTCATGCCTTTTTCTATCCCCAACCTCTGTAGGAACTCATCATCAACCATGCCAGAAAAATCCACCTAGCATGGTTACATGCAAACGATGTAAGCAGTCCAAAAAAGAAAGAGAGAGAAAAAATTTCAGCATTAATAAATTATATTTGAGACATCAGGCGAACAAAAGAACAAAAATTTTATCAATCCAAGCTAGTGAGAAGTAGGATGTTTATGAACAACTGAACACCTTTTCATCAGAATTGGAATCAAAACCTTGCAATGGCAACTGAATTTCATTAAAAATCCAGTCTTTCTCGTAGACAAAACCAAAAGATGTGTAAAAGATTAGCAAGTTTCACGATTAAAAAGAAAGAAAGAAAATTCCAGGATTCACAAATAGACTCGGGGTATCGGAAGTTCCCTCTTCAGTTCTCTGAAAATATAACAAGTGGATATTTTTCCAATATAGCATTCGCTCTATAGCATACCACAATCAAAACCAAAAGATGTGCAAAAGATAAATACAAATTGAAAAACCATAGGAAGGAAAGAGTTGGGGAAGCCATCACCATGGCCTGCCCAAGGCCCAATACGTCCCATCTCTCGGGTGCAATGGAAGGCATCATCTCTTCCTCGTATTTCACTCCAATCTGCTCGTCTTCTCCCTCGCTCTCGCTACCCGGATCCTTCTCCGCCTCGCCGCCTCCAAGCCGACAAAAGGCCCGAGACAGGCCATCCCTTCCGGCATCCAAAAAACTAGAATTCCTCCCACTCCGCACTCCCAGGCCGAACCTATCGCTCCTCCAGTCAGGGAGGTCGCTCCGGCGGAGCCTTATGAGGGGAGAGCGGTCGAGAAGGGGGATTTTCGAGTGAACGAGATGGTCGGAGAGAAGGGGGAAGCAGGTGGCGCGAGCAGAGGACAGGAGATAAGAAGAAGCGAAGGTCATGGCCGCCGACCGCCCAAGCGTCAGCCAGCCACCAAAGGGGTGCTACAACGGAACCTAGCATGGTCTCGCCCTTTTTTTTATCTTCTATTAAAAGAAATAAATTACAAGGAGAGGAGGGAAATTAATACGAGGATTTAAAGAGGATACAGAATATTTTATATAAAGAGGATACCATAGGCTGTTTTCCGCTCTTTCAGCAGCCAAACAGCCCAAAAATTAAAAGATGAAAAGATGATTTATCGAAGAAAACTGAATCCGTGAAGGCGATTGCTACAGTACTTTGATTGCTACATTGCTTTGTTAGGTGTTGGCTACAGTGCTTCATAAGGTGATTGCTATAGTGATAACTAAAAACCATGGGAACTTTAAAACAGAGGGACATCGAATGGAGATTGGGGCTGGCAGAGAACCGAAGCTTTCAACCAGGCAAACACGTCCAGTGTGGATTTTGATATGATTGATCCCGCATCGTTAGAATAAAAGGTAATAGCAGCTAACGGAGATTACCATATATCGATCCTGAGACCTCCCTTTCGGTCTCGGGGTGCACCAGCATTATCTCACCCCCGAGACCAGTCCGGTGTGGATTTTGATATGATTGATCCCGCATCGTTAGAATAAAAGGTAATAGCAGCTAACGGAGATTACCATATCTCGATCCTGAGACCCCCTTTCGGTCTCGGGGTGCACCAGCATTATCTCACCCCCGAGACCCCACTGGTCTCGGGGTGATATCATTATGCCTTGACCCCGAGACCCCCTCCGGTCTCGGGATGCATCAGCATCATCCCACCCCTGTGACCCCTTCCGGTCTCGGGGTGGGATCACCATCTCTCGACCCCGAGACTCCCTCCGGTCTCGGGGTGCACCAGCAACATCCTACCCCCGTGACCCCTTCCGGTCTCGGTATGGGATCACCATCTCTCGACCCCGAGACCCCCTCCGGTCTCGGGGTGCACCAGCATCATCCCATCCCCGGGACCCCTTTCGGTCTCGGGGTGGGATCATCATCTCTCGACCCCGAGACCCCCTCCGGTCTCGGGGTGCACCAGCATCATCCCACCCCGTGACCCCTTCCGGTCTCGGGGTGGGATCACCATCTCTCAACCCCGAGACCCCCTTCGGTCTCGGGTGCACTAGCATCATCCCACTCCCGTGACCCCTTCCGGTCTCGGGGTAGGATCACCATCTCTCGACCCCGAGACCCCCTCCGGTCTCGGGGTGCACCAGTATCGTCCCACCCTGGGACCCCTTTCGGTCTCGAGGTAGGACCACCATATCTCGACCCCGAGACCCCCCTCCGGTCTCGGGGTACGTGGGTATCATCAGCGATCAGCACGCTGACCAACCTTCGAACCAAATGACAGCTCCGGTCCACATGGCACGCCCACATGATTCTCCGTACGCCCGTGATTACGCCCCGTTACGGAGGGCCATGCCTCATAACGGCGTATGGCACACTGCATGTTCCTGTGCGTGACCATGCTCCGTTACGACGTACGATTCGCTACCACTTGCAACTGTGCGCGGTCATATCAAGCAACGGCGTGCACCAAATACAACCGCGGCTGTTGGACACGTGTGATATCATGTTGACAGGTAGCGCGGGATGCCTCCGGCGCGCACAGTGATGGTACGAAAGCGATCTTCCGAAATAGTAAGATGGGATATTCTGACAGGTATAAAAACACGCGCCCGCACTGTGAGTAAGGATCCGAACTTTGGTTTCCTAGTTTTCTTCCTCCTAGCAAAACCCTAACTGTCTCAGCTCTTTTCCGCTGAGCGGTTCTTGTCTGAGCCCAAGTAACTGACTTGAGCGTCGGAGGGTCCCCACCGGAACAACCGGTCTTCGGACTTTTCTTGCAGGAGTCCGAGGAGAAGGACGTCCGTCTTCCCCGACGTTTGAAGAAGGTGACTTGGCGTCATCAGATTGGCGCACCAGGAAGGGGGAAGAAAGAAAAAGACATCAAACCAGCAGTCTATTTTCCCTCTCTTCAAGCTCTTGAAGCCATGGTGACGATCCGAACGAAGGGAGTTTCAGCCGGTCGCGCTGGGGGGCAGCGCCGCAGGGCCGGTCCACCCGCGGAGGCCCCCCCGGCTCTCGCAGCCAGTATTCCGGAGCCGCTGCACCCCCGGGGGGCTGGGCTTTCTGCTCCTCAGGTCGATGTTCCTGCGCCTGCTCTGCAACAGCTCCAAGAATATCGATTCACTGCCCTGGCCACGCAAGTCCAGTCTTTGGCGGCGGCGGTTTAGGGCCTGCAGCACCAGCAGGCAGCTGCACAGCAGCCGGAGCCGAATCCATCTATCCCGGGGGTGGTGCAACCCAGCCAGCATTCCTCCCGGAGGAGATCGCCAGTTCTTGTGGATCGCCACCATCGATCTCCAGCCAAGCCTCACCACCGCGAAGCCTCTAAGAGACATCGGTCTCCTTCCCGCCACGCTAGTGTCTCACCTAAGCACCGGCATGGGAAGGAGGCGGAGCGCCCCCGTCGACATCGCCGTCCCCGTTCACCGTCTTCCGAATCTTGGGGGAGGGCTCTTTTGATGGCCGGATGCCTCGTCGAGCCGAGCGTCGACTCGATGAGTATAATTAGAGGCTGGAGGAGCTTAGTCGTCGGATCACCCACCTGCCGGAAATAGACTACGACAGCTGACCTCCGTTGTCTCGCCGCATCATGGAGGAGCCCATCTCCACCAGGTTTCGTCTTCCCCAGCTAGATCCATACGACGGGACCACAGACCCCCTGGACCACCTGAAAAGCTATAAGATACTCATGCAAGTCTAGGGGGCCACTGACTCGCTTATGTGCATTGCCTTCCCGGCCACCCTTTAGAAGGCTGCTCGAGCTTGGTATTCTCGTCTGCCGCCACGAAGCATCGATTCCTTCTGCCAGTTGGAGAGGGCTTTCTTGGCCCATTTTGACGCCTGCCGGAAGATTCCGAGGGTGGCAGACAGTCTCTTCGCCGTCCAGCAGAAGAGCGGCGAGTCCCTGCGGGACTACGTCACTCGGTTTAAAGAAGCAGCTCTGGAGGTCTACAACCTGGAAGACTCGGTGGCTACTTTGGCCTTGAAGCGGGGGCTCTGCACGTCTCGCTTCACGTACTCTCTTGACAAGAAGTCACCGGGCTCTTACTCCGAGCTTTGATCCAGGCCCAGAAGTACATCCGGGCGGACGAGGCCGACTTTTCCCGGTGCGAGGCTGGTGGGAATGTCCCCAAGAAGCCGGCCCGGCTGGAGCCTGCAGAAGTTCACCCCAGGAGACCTGAGCCTCCTCGCCGGCCAGACAACCGCCCCCGAGCCCCTGCACCAAGAGACGGACCCTACACCCCATTGCTCACCCCGATATCTCAGATCCTGCTCAAGATTGAAGGAGAGTCTTATCTGCAGCGCCCTCCTCCCATAAACTTGAAGATCCCCAGGAACAAGAACCTCTACTGCCGCTACCACCGGGACCACGGCCACGACACCGACGATTGCCGCCTACTGAAGAAGGCTATTGAAGACCTTATCCAGTGGGGCCACCTGGGAAAATTCGTTCAGAGGAACAACACGGGAGCTCCTGGCCCGTCAGTGCCCCCGCCGTCGGTGATCGACAATGCCCCGACGGAGAAGACGGTAGCGATGATTTCCTGGGGAGCAGGAGGCCCATCGAAGAGGCCAAGAGGGGAGGGGGAGTTAGAGTCTGTAATTCCTTTCTTTGAAAAGGACTTAGATGGGGTAGTGAACAAAAATGATGATAGTGTCGTCGTGTTTATGACGATCGCTAAGCATCCTGTAAAAAGAATTCTAGTTGACAGTGGGAGTTCGTGGATGTTTTGAACTACGATGCCTTTGTTCGCATGAACTTGTCACCTGATCTGCTCCGGCCTGTCGCCACGCCACTGATGGGATTCATGGGAGATTCTGTAAAAGTTGAGGGGGAGGTCACTCTCCTTGTAATGGTTGGTACAGCCCCGTGTCAGAGCACTGTTTTCATGAAGTTCTTGGTGGTTCGTGTGTCCCTCGCATACAACGCGATCCTCGGGAGGCCCGGGCTCAACCTCTTGGATGCTGTCATATCCACTAAGAGGCTCCTCGTGAGGTTCCCCACCAGTAGAGGAGTCGGGGAGATGCGGGGAGAGCAGAATCCACCAACACTTTGCTATCACTTGGCCCCTAGTCCGCAGGGGACGGCACCCGCACCGACACCTGAGACGCTTGACCCTCGAGACCTGGAGAAAAGAGGAGAGCCCGCCGAGCGACTGCTTACTTTTCCTCTCGGGGAGGACCCGGCAAGAGCAGTCCGGATTGGAGCTTTACTCCTGGAGGAGGCTCGTGACCGACTCCTCACCTTTCTGCGGCTAATGCGGATGTCTTCGCGTGGTCGGCGTCCGATATGCCAGGGATTCTAGAGGAGGTGATCACCCACTAGCTTAACATTCGGGCGGGGTGCCGGCCTATCCGGCAGAAGAAAAGGAGTTTCGCCCCCGACCGACAAAAGGCCGTAGACGAGGAGGTGCGGAAGCTGCTGCCGGCTGGTCACATCCACGAGGTGCATTACCCGGACTGGCTGGCGAATGTCGTAATGGTTCACAAGGCCAACGGGAGCTGGAGGATGTGCGTGGACTTCACCGACCTCAACAAGGCGTGCCCTAAAGATAGCTTCTCGCTGCCCCGGATCGACCAGCTTGTGGACGCCACATCCGGGCACGAAACCCTTAGTTTCATGGATGCATTCTCGGGGTATAATCAAATCAAGATGAACCCGGCGGATGAAGAAGCAACTTCCTTTATCACAGAAAAGGGGATTTATTGTTATAGGGTTATGCCTTTTGGGTTGAAAAATGCCGGGGCCACCTATCAAAGATTGATGAATAAGGTCTTTGAGGACCAGATAGGGCGTAACATGGAGGTATATGTGGATGACATACTGACCAAGAGCATCAGTGCAGCTGACCATGTCGCCGACCTCGAGGAGACCTTCAATAACCTGCGCCGATATCGGATGAGGCTTAACCCCCACAAATGCGCCTTTGGAGTGGCGGCAGGCAAATTTCTGGGTTTCATGGTAACCCAGCAAGGGATTGAGGCCAACCCCGACAAGATCAGAGCCATCTTGGAGATGAGGCCCCCAGCCAGCAAGAAGGAGGTGCAATGCCTGACAGGGAGGGTGGCGGCTTTGAGTCGTTTCATGTCAAGATCGACAGAAAGGTGCTTGCCCTTCTTTAAGGCGTTGCGCAAGGTCAATGGCTTTGAATGGACAAAGGAATGTCAGGGTGCCTTCAAGGAGCTGAAGCAGTTTCTATCCACTCCCCCACTGCTGTCCAAGCCTAAGAATGGAGAGGAGCTCTTCCTATATCTTGCAGCCTCCCCCGAGGCTGTCAGCTCTGTGCTTGTGCGCATGGATGCTGATGGGGTTCAGAAGCCAATCTATTACACCAGCAAGGTACTCCATGACACCGAGACCAGGTACTCTAGAACCGAGAAGATTATTTTTGCCTTGGTGGTCTCTGCTCAACGCTTCCGACCTTATTTTCAAGCTCATCCCATCGTGGTGCTCACGAACCAGCCTCTTCGAACCATCTTATCTCGCCCCGATACCTCTGGTCGGCTAGCCAAATGGGCCATTAAACTAAGTGAGTTTGACCTGTCCATCCGGCCAAGGTCAGCCATGAAGTCTCATGTGTTAGCTAATTTCTTGGTCGAGTGTTCCTGAACCGAGAGAGATATGGAGGAGGTGCGTCCGGAGGAGTGTGCAGATCCTTCCTTGACCGAGGAGGCAGAGGACTGGATCTTGCATGTGGATGGAGCCGCAAATTCTTAAGGAAGCGGAGCCGGACTCATTCTCGCAAGCCCGGAGGGAGACGCAGTGGAGTATGCTCTCAGATTCCAGTTCCAGGCAACTAATAACCAGGCGGAGTATGAAGCCTTGTTAGTGGGGATGAGGTTGGCCGAGGAGTTAGGCACGGGGCGTTTGTGGGCCTTCACGGACTCTCAGCTTGTTTCTGGGCAGATCACCGGGGAGTACGAAGCTAGGGACCCAACCATGTCCCGATATTTGAGCAAGGTGCAATCCCAAGCCACTCGTTTCTCTTACTTCTACGTCAGCTACATCCCCAGAGCAGAGAACGCCAGAGCCGATGCATTATCCCGCCTAGACACTTCGGCCGACGGGACGCTGGGAAGAACATATGTGGAGCACCTACAAACTCCGAGCATTGAAGTTGCGGATGAAGCGTTACTGGTGGAGCAAGAGCCCTCCTGGATGGATGCTTACGTCTGATATCTGACCGACGGCACTCTCCCAGAGAACCTCGCTGAGGCCAAGCTACTCAGGCAGAGGGCCCCAAGATTCTTGATGATGGACGGGAAGCTTTATCGGAGATCATTCTCATACCCAGTCCTCAGGTGCGTGGGGCCGGCTGAATCAGATTACATCCTCCGGGAGATCCATGAAGGCATCTGCGAAAGTCACCTAGGGGGCAGAGCCCTAGCCTACAAGGCCCTGCAGCAAGGGTACTTCTGGCTAACAATGAAGGAGGACGCGACTGAGCTTGTTAAGAGATGTGATAGCTGTCAGCGTCACACTAATATCCAATGACAGCCAATGTCTCAGTCAACCCCCTTAATAGCACCCTGGCCCTTTGCACAGTGGGGCATGGATATCATGGGACCATTTCCCCCGGCCTCCGGGCAGCGAAAATTCCTCTTGGTGGCGGTGGATCACTTCACCAAGTGGGTTGAAGCCGAGGCCCTTGCCAAGATCACAGAGAACAAAGTGAGATCATTCTTTTGGAAGTCCATCATATGTTGGTTTGGGCTACCGCACACCATGGTCACTGATAACGGCCGGCAACTCGACAATGCGCCCTTCCAGAAGTTCTGCTCCGAGCTGGGCATCCATCAAAGGTTCACTTCCGTCGGGCACCCTCAGACCAACGGGGCGGCCGAGGTAACTAATCGTATCATTCTCCAGGGGCTGAGATCTCGGCTAGATGACTACAAGGGGCGATGGGTGGAGGAGCTCCCCAACGTGCTATGGGCCTACCACACAACGCCGCGAGCCCCCACTGGCGAGACACCATTCAGCTTAGTCTTTGGATCCAAAGCCATCATCCCGGTGGAGGTTGGCTCACCGAGCCCTCGGGTGGAATCATACAGCGAGGAAAGCAACCCAGACCAGCTGCGAGCCAACCTCGACTTGGTGGAGGAAGTGTGAGACCGAGCGCGGCTTCGGATGGCGGTCTACCGACAACGGGCTGCTAAGTACTACAACGCCCGTGTGCACCCCAGGACTTTCCTGCCATGAGACCTGATCCTTCGATGGGTTGAGGTCTCAAAGCCAGCAGAGGGAGGCAAGCTAGCTCCAAATTGGGAAGGACCTTATCGGATCGCCGAGACACTTCACCACGGAGCTTACAAGATTGAGGAGCTCGATGGGAAGCCACTCCCGAGGACATGGAATGCAGATAACCTTCGCCGGTACTATCAGTAACGTATTCCTCCTCTCACATCAAGTAACATACATCTATTCACTTGGGATTTCACCCCTTATTTTACATTAACAAATGTCGATTTTAGCTCCTGAGATCTTTTCACCTAAAGCCCTGGGCCAGCCAGGCATAAAGCCCGACACCCGTCGGCACCTAAAGCCCTGGGCCAGCCAGGCATAAAGCCCGACACCCGTCGGCACCTAAAGCCCTGGGCCAGCCAGGCATAAAGCCCAACACCCGTCGGTACCTAAAGCCCTTGGCCAGCCAGGCATAAAGCCCGACACCCATCGGCACCTAAAGCCCTGGGCCAACCAGGCATAAAGCCCGACACCCGTCGGCACCTAAAGCCCTGGGCCAGCCAGGCATAAAGCCCGATACCCGTCGGCACCCAAAGCCCTGCACTAGACAGGCATAAAGCCTGACACCGTCGGCACCTAAAGCCCTGGGCCAGCCAGGCATAAAGCTCGACACCCATCGGCACCTAAAGCCCTAGGCCAGCCAGGCATAAAGCCCAACACCCGTCGGCACCTAAAGCCCTAGGCCAGCTAGGCATAAAGCCCGACACCCGTCGGCACCTAAAGCCCTAGGCCAGCCAGGCATAAAGTCCGACACCCATCGGCACCCAAAGCCCTGCACTAGATAGGCATAAAGCCCGACACCCATCGGCACCTAAAGCCCTGGACCAACCAGGCATGAAACCCGACACTCGTCGGCGGATAAAGCCCGATACCCATCGGCGCATAAAGCCCGACCCCCGTTGGCACCTAAAGCCCTAGGCTAGACAGGCATAAAGCCCGACACCCATCGGCACCTAAAGCCCTGGGCCAGCCAGGCATAAAGCCCGACACCCGTCGGCACCTAAAGCCCTGGGCCAGCTAGGCATAAAGCCCGACACCCATCGGCACCTAAAGCCCTGGACCAGCCAGGCATGAAACCCGACACCCGTCGGCGGATAAAGCCCGATACCCGTCGGCGCATAAAGCCTGACCCCCGTCGGCACCTAAAGCCCGACATCCGTCGGCGCATAAAGCCCGACACCCGTCGGTACCTAAAGCCCTGGACCAGCCAGGCATGAAACCCGACACCCATCGGTGGATAAAGCCCGACACCCGTCGGCGCATAAAGCCCGACCCCCGTCGGCACCTAAAGCCCGACACCCATCGGCGCATAAAGCCCGACACCCATCGGCACCTAAAGCCCTGGGCCAACCAGGCATAAAGCCCGACACCCGTCGGCACCTAAAGCCCTGGGCCAGCCAAGCATAAAGCCCAACATCCGTCGGTACCCAAAGCCCTACACTAGACAGGCATAAAGCCCGATACCCGTCGACACCTAAAACCCTGGGCTAGCCAGGCATAAAGCTCGACACCCATCGGCACCTAAAGCCCTAGGCCAGCCAGGCATAAAGCCCGACACCCATCGGCACCTAAAGCCCTAGGCCAGCCAGGCATAAAGCCCGACACCCATCGGCACCCAAAGCCCTGCACTAGAACAGCATAAAGCTCGACACCCATCGACACCTAAAGCTCTGGACCAGCCAGACATGAAACCCGACACCCATCGACAGATAAAGCCCGACACCCATCGGCGCATAAAGCCCGACACCCATCGGCACCTAAAGCCCTGGACCAGCCAGGCATGAAGCCCGACACCCATCGGCGAATAAAACCCGACACCCATCGGCGAATAAAACCCGACACCCATCGGCGAATAAAGCCCGACACCCGATGGCACACAAAGTCCCTCCAGTCAGATAAAGTCGACCCCCGTCGGCACCAAAAGCCACATGCCTACTCAGCGCAAGGCCCGACATACTCCTGGCAAAGCATCGCATCGATGGTCTTGAGGAACCCGCCTACCTCAATCTCCAACTATCGGCGTTTCGACCCCAAGAAACCTATCCTCCCTGGCCCCAATTTTCGGTTCTAGATGGCTAAGGCGGAATAGCTCATATGAGTTGAGAGTTATCCCCTGGCACTAGCGGGACTGATGGGACCATGGTGCCGCGTATTGTCAACCAACAAATTCAGGGTAAGTCACAAACAGAATGTATTTTGAAGAAGATTATCTCATTAATTGGAAGGGATTATAAAATGCCGACATCGTCGGACTTGCAAAAAACAAAAATACAAGCTCATGGCTCTGCTGGTGCGAGCTCATCGTCGGAGGGGGCCGAATCTGAGAAGCGGTTTAGCTCAACTTCCAAGGCTTGGGGGATGTTCAAATCCCTAGCCACTTTCTCCTTCCTATGCTGGAATCCTTCGAGGAACACTGCCGCCGAGGTTTCTGCCAAATCATCTGTAAAGCGCTCGGATGCCTTGTACTCTTCTATGATCCCAGCGGTCCTGGCCATGATGACAGCTTCCACCTCTGCGGCCCGAGCCTTCTCCTCCACGGCGAGGGCTGCCACTGCAACCCTCTCGGCCTCTCGGGCGTGGCTCGCCTCCTCCCTGGATTGGCTTGCTTCCTCCTTCGCCGCCCGTGCCTCTTCCTCTGCGGCCTTCGTTTCTTCCTCTGCGGCCCTCACCTTCTCCTCCGCCACAACCGCTCGACCCTCGAACTCCTGGAGGGCTAAGGTTAGCTCAGAAATGTGTAGATCTCTGGCCATCACGGCATTCTCGGCCTCCGTCATTTGGTGGAGTGCCGCGCACACACGGTTAGCATCGGCCTCCGCTCGGCTCTCAGCGGCCTTAGCTTCACTTGCCCAGGCGCTTTTGGCCAACTCCAGCGCCTCTTCGGCCGCCTCCGCACGGCGCTGAGCATCCTCAGCTTCCTTCTGCGCCTCCCGCAGAAGGGTCTTCCCACCATGGATCACATCCCTGGTGGCCTTCAGGGAGTGTGCGAGCTGCATGCGTTAAGTTCCAAGTTAGCAAAAAGAAAAGAAAGATAAAGGCAAAAGGCGAAAAGACCGCTTACCCTGACGACGGCCGCGTAGGAATCCTAGAAGAATGCGCTTGCCTTCTGATGGCTAAGGTCCTCTAGGATCTCGGGCATAAAAACTGGGGCAAGGACCCGCTTAGCCCAGCGACCATCGTTCAAGGAGTCCCGGGGCAGCCCGGGCTTGGCCCCACTCCGATCGGCCGTCTCGGCAGTCTCTGGCTCGACGCGCGGGCTGTTCCCAGGCGACCTCTCAGGGGGTGGGCTCGCGACCCTTGATGGCCCCTCGCCCCAATCCATTGCAGCCTCCGGCGGGGTCGGTTCGCTAGGGGCAGGAAGCTCTTCAGCCACTATGGGCTCCCCGTTACCGGCTCCTCCGCGACTGGCTCCTTGATTGGGACTCTCGTGGTCGCCGCCATCTCTGGCGAGGTGTCGGTTGTGAGATCAACTTCTGGAGCAGCCGGGGGGTCTTGTGGCGCTGGTGGTGGGGAGGCCCAAGCCGTCGGGCATTTTGGGGCTGGAGCTCGCCGGCCTCCGGATGGCCCCTCCCAGGCCCTCTTTTTAGAGGTGGCCCTCAGAGCTTCTCTACCGGTATCTTCATAGCTGCGCGACATCAGTCAAGGTCAAAAAAAAAAAAGGAGAAGGGGAAAAAGCAGACAGAATTTTTGGCTAAGGGTGGAGATGGCTTACCCCGGTGGAAGATAAGACCCGCTGATTCGAGATTATCTTCCATCAAGAGCAAGGTGTACCGAGGGATTTCGGCAGCCAGCAATTGACCCGATGCCTCTCGATCTCCAGGCTGGATGGCGGAGTTCGTGTTCCCTCGAAGGTCGGGATCTCCCCACCGGGGCCTAACTTGGTCAGTGTTTGCGAAAAAGAATCAGGATTTCCATCCCTTGATTGAAGAGGAAAGAAAAAGTTTAAGGACCCGATTGGGTCGGGGCTGGAATAGCTACCAACCCTTCTGAGACCGAAGGATGTAGAAGGATCGGAAAAGAGAAATACGAGGGATGATACCCAGACGATGGCAGAGAATGACAAAGGCGCTGACGACGCGGTAGGAGTTCGGGACCAGCTGAGATGGGGTCAAGGAGTAGTAATCGAGAAGGTTGATGAAAAGGGCGGAAAAGGTGGACGAAGACCTGGCTTTAGGCAAATCTCATAAAGGGTCACCCGACCGGGTCGGGAGGAGATGACCCTATAATCGGGAGTTGGCAGAAAAAGCTCAATGTCCCGGGGAATCTGGTAACGGGCCCAGATTTTTGCCAAATCCAGACCTGTTATCGTAGAGGCAGTCCCCTCCGGGGACCCCTCCACCCTTGAGGAGGTGCCGGCCTCCGACTGGCGGCCCCTCGATGGGGCTCCACCGGTGACCCGTCGCCGGGCCAGGGGGATGCGGTCCTCTGAATCAGTGGACCACTCAAGCGAAGGAGAAGGAGAAGGTGCAGGAGAGGTACAGTGCCTCTCAGAGGGAGGACGGTTTGGGAAGGTGCAGGAGAGGTACAGTGCCTCTCAAAGGGAGGATGATTCTTCGAACCGTCCTTCGAGGTCCAAGATGGAGAGCTCATGAGCAAAGGAAGGGATGGAGAAGTCTGGAATGGGAAAAGAATTGACCTGGAAGAAAGAAAGCCAAGCACGAGCTCTAGGGTTGCAGGGGAGATCAGAGCACAGGCACAGAGGAAGACGACGATGGCGGAAGCAATATGGCCAGATTCAACCCCTCATTTGGGTTTATTGGGTTTTCAAATCGTCCCGCCTCGTCTCATCAGCCACATGGCCCCCTACCATAGGCTGGCTCGCCTCGAGGGGCGCCCGGCGCGTGGTGCGGCACGCCTCCGGCCAATGGTGGGATCCCGCTGACGTCGTCGCTATGAGAGGTAATGATGATATAGCTTTTCGTGCAGGCTTCGAAGAGCTGGCTTTCTCTCGAGGTCGATCGTGGCGGGCACAGTGTACGGAGGCCGCCGCCTTCTCACATTCCCCATGCCGTCCGCATAAGAGATGTGGGCGGCAATCAGCCACGTGGAGAACACCCCTTTCACCTCATCAGTGGGACCCGCTTTGCCTCAGGGGTGAGGGGGCATCTGATATGACTGATCCCGCATCGTTAGAATAAAAGGTAACAACAGCTAACGGAGATTACCATACCTCGACCCCGAGACCCTCCTTCCGGTCTCGGGGTGCACCAGCATTATCTCACCCCCGAGACCCCACTGGTCTTGGGGTGAGATCATTATGCCTTGACCCCGAGACCCCCTTCGGTCTCGGGGTGCACCAGCATGATCCCACCCCCGTGACCCCTTTTGGTCTTGGGGTGGGATCACCATCTCTCGACCCCGAGACCCCCTCTGGTCTCGGGGTGCACCAGCATCATCCCACCTCCGGGACCCCTTTCGGTCTCGGGGTGGGATCACCATCTCTCGACCCCGAGACCCCCTCCGGTCTTGGGGTGCACCAGCATCATCCCACCCCCGTGACCCCTTCCGGTCTCGGGGTGGGATCACCATCTCTCGACCCCGAGACCCCCTCCGGTCTCGGGGTGCACCAGCAACATCCCACCCCCGGGACCCCTTTCAGTCTCAGGGTGGGATCATCATCTCTCGACCCCGAGACCCCTCCGGTCTCGGGGTGCACCAGCATCATCCCACCCCTGTGACCCCTTCCGGTCTCGGGGTGGGATCACCATCTTTCGACCCTAAGACCCCCTTCGGTCTCGGGGTGCACCAGCATCATCCTACCCCCATGACCCCTTCCGGTCTCGGGGTGGGATCACCATCTCTCGACCCTGAGACCCCCTTCGGTCTCGGGGTGCACCAGCATCGTCCCACCCCGGAACCCCTTTCGATCTCGGGGTGGGACCACCATATCTTGACCCCGAGACCCCCCTCCGGTCTCGGGGTACGTGGGTATCATCAGCGATCAGCACGCGGACCAACCTTCGAACCAAATGATAGCTCCGGGCCACATGGCGCGCCCACGTGATTCTCCGTACGCCCGTGATTGCGCCCCGTTATGGAGGGTCATGCCTCATAACGGCGTATGGCATACTGCATGTTCCTGTGCGTGGCCATGCTCCGTTACGGCGTACGATTCGCTACCACTTGCAACTGTGCGCGGTCATATCAAGCAATGACGCGCACGAAATACAACCGCGGATGTTGGACACGTGTGATATCATGTTGACAGGTAGCGCGGGATGCCTCCGATGCGCACAGTGGTACAACGGCGATCTTTCGAAATAGTAAGATGGGATATTCGGACAGGTATAAAAACACGCGCCCACACTGTGAGTAAGGATCCAAACTTTGGTTTCCTAGTTTTCTTCCTCCTAGCAAAACCCTAACTGTCTTAGCTCTTTTCCGCTGAGCGGTTCTTGTCTGAGCCCAAGTAACTGACTTGAGCATCGGAGGGTCCTCACCGGAACAACCGATCTTCGGGGACTTTTCTTGTAGGGGTCCGAGAAGAAGAACGTCCATCTTTATCGACGTTTGAAGAAGGTAACTTGACGTCATCAGATTTCACCTGAACCTTCTTTGGCAACGGTGGAGAAGCTTGCGCGATGATTACCTAAAGTCGTCGAGCTATCGGATGTTGAAACTCAGAATGCAACCGAAGACTGGCTGGCGATGGGTCTTATTGTTCGGTCATTAGGGCGGAGGGTCTCAGCTGAAGTTGTCAGGGAAATCTGGAGATGAGGGGGACTGAAGAATGAAGTCTCTGGTTATGATTTGGAGGAAGGCTTCATCCTCCTTCGTTTTGCAAAGGCAGAGGACCGAGCTCGTGTTGCGGGTTTGCCGTGGACTGTCAATAGCCAGGCTTTGGCCATTGAACCATGGAGGCCACAGTTTGTTCCGTCATCAGCGGCGATCCAAACCATAGTTGTCTGACTTCGTTTCCCTTTGCTGCCGGTGGAGCTTTGGGGTAGGGAAGCTCAGCGCCGCATCACCAGTTGGGCAGGCGATCTTGTCGCATCACCAGCTGGGCAGGGGATCTTGTTGCCTTGGATGACTGCACAGTCCAACGCCGGCGACTTGGTTTTGCCCGAGTGACTGTCCGTATCAGTTTGGCATAGCCGCTGCGTCTAGGTGTGCTGGTGGCTGGCCCTAGGGGAAACAGATGGCAGAGGTTTGTGTATGAAAATCTCACTGTCGTCTGCCTCAAGTGTGGTATGTTCCACCAACCAATGTCCACTTGTGCGGCCATCGGCGATGGGGTACCGACGAAGCTTCTACCAGAAAATGTTGATAGCCAGGCTGTACTGGAGGAGGAGGAGGCCTCGGGCAAGAGTCACCTCGGTCCGTGGATCCTGGCTGTTCGGCAGTGGCTGCCACCATCTCTACTGGGGAAGAGGGAGGCTGCCCTGGTGCGGAAGAAGGGTAAGAAGGTGATGTCTGAGGCTAGTGATCATGTGCCGCAACCTCCTGTCGGTGAGGCATGGCTCAAACCGGCGAAGATTGCCTGTCATCGGTCTCCGCTCCGTCCGTCATCTTCGTTGCTGGTGGGGTCATCGGGCCTGTGTGCTAACAAGGGATAGGGGTTTGATCTATTGGAGGTGGAAGTCGACGTACCACCATCTAATCTGACAAATGTGCATGGGCATCGTTTGAAGGATTGCTTGAGAGCTAACTCAAGTTCTCGCCATTCCAAACGACCCAGGTCTCCTCTGCAACCGAAGCATCAAAGTATTGGCACAGAGAATGGGATTGGCTGGCACAGAGAAGGGGATTGGCACGGAGGGGAATGTGCTCGGACCTTTTGTCTTCTCGGTAAGGGTCTCGGGAGGTTCGGAAACCTGCCCAAGCCAATTGTCCAAGCATGGTTCAGAAACTCAGTAGGGCCCTAATTCTGCAATGCCGAAGGTTGCTATGGAGCCAGCACAGCTGGGTCTAACTCATGAGGATGTTGCGGGGAAACTACGACAAGCTATCCAGGGTACTGAGGATGGGACCCGGATGAAGGGGGTTGGTGCGGAGTTGATGGAAGGGGTCAGTGAAGTGACCTTTCCTTCTTCTTTGGAGCCATGACCAAGATCCTGATCTGAAATGCTCGAGGCATAGGGAAACTGCGTTTCGGTCGACGTTTGGGAGACTGGTTAATCTGCACCATCCGGATATTTGCATTTGCTGGAAACCCGGTTGTCGGGCAACAGCTTAGAACGAATCAGATGTCGTCTTCACACCATGTGGAGCACCTATGCCGTTGAGTCCAGAGGACTTTCAAGTGGCATCCTGGTTTTATGGAAACAAGGCCCGATGAGGGTTGATGTGTTTCATCGCTGTGAGCAGCAAGTGGTCTTGGTGATCTCGGATCAGATAGGTGATCCATGGCTTCTGTCTGATATATATGCAAGTATAGAGTACAGGGTGAGGCAAAATTTGTGGCAGAAAATTTCTAGGTTAGTTTTCCAAGGCATCCCATCTCTCGTTGTGGGTGATTTCAACTATATTGTTGACCCTCATAAGAAGATGGGAGGCAGACCGTTTGTGGACAGCATTGATTCTAAAGAGTTCAAGGAGTTTATAACCGAGACTGGCCTAATTGACCTTGGCTTTACGGGGTCCCGATTCACCTGACGTAATAATAGGTCCGAGGCTGCCCGTGTTTAGGAGAGGATTGATCGGATCCTTGGATCGGCGAATTGGATGCAGCGATTTCCCGGATTTCAGGTCCATCACCTTTTGAGGATTGCATCTGATCATTATCCGCTCCTTATCTCCACTGATAGCATGAGTCTATCGAGATCTCCTTTTCATTTTGAGAAGCTGTGGACCTTCTATCCTAGATCCTGGGATCTGATTAGAGAGATTTGGAGTCTGCCTATTCATGGGGATGCGAGATATTGAATGTCCCAGCATCTGGAGCTGGCGAAACGCATACTTCGTTGGTGGAATCGAATAGAGGTGGGTGATATTTTCAGGGGGCTCGGAGAGGTTGAGGCTAATATTGCCGAGCTCCAGAGGAGGGAGGTTCAGGAGGGGGGTCTTCATGAAACTGATCTTGGGAGATTGCGCCTTTGCCTCTCCTCTCACCACTCTTTCCTCAGATAGTAGGAGACTTTTTGGAGATAGAAATCTCGTATTCAGTGGATTAGGGAAGGTGACCGAAATAGCAAATTTTTCCATCAAGCCACTATGGTTAGGAGGTTAGCCAACCAGATTCGGCAACTCAGGGAGGAAGAGGGCACCATGCTGACTGACAGTAATGTGATTAGAGACCGGATACTCCAGTATTTTAGATCCAGATGGAATCTAACTCTTGTGGATGGTTCTTCTATGCAACTTTCTCGGCCTGCAACCAGAGTCACTGAATAGGAAAACTTGACCCTTACCCCATCTGTTTCCTACATGGATGTGCGGGATGCTCTTTGGTCTTTAGGGAAAGATAAAGGGCCTGGCCCATATGGTTTTCCCCCTTTTTTCTTCAGGAGATATTGGGCTATTGTTGGGAGCGAGGTGGTTGAGGGGGTTCATGCTGCTTTCTATTACGACATCCCTGCTGACTGGAAGAAAACCTTAGTTACTCTTATTCCCAAAAGAGATGGAGCCTCCTCTTCTTGTCACTTCAGACCAATTAGCCTTTGTACTCCCATTTACAAAGTTTGTGCCAAAGTGTTGGTTGGGCAATTGCAAAAGATGATACCCCATCTTATCAGCCCTGAGCAAGGAGCTTTTGTCAAAGGTCGCAGGGTCACTGATAATATCCTTCTTGCTCAGGAATTTATGCATGATCTCAAGCGTACCCTATTTCGAAGGTGCCTTATGGCTGTTAAGCTTGACATGGAGCGTGCTTATGATTGGATGAGCTGGTATTTCATTAGGAGGAGCCTTCATGAATTTAGGTTTTCAGATGCTGGTCGAGATGGGTCATAGACTATGTGGAGGGCCTTCCTTTGCTATCATGGTGAATGGTACTGCGATAGATTTCTTCCCTTCGATGACTGATCTCCATCAAGGGTGCCCTCTATCCCCTTACCTATTCATATTATGTGCTGATGCTCTATCTCGGACTCTAGATGAGGCGGTCTAGCGTTCTTATCTGGAGCCCTATCGGGTTGCCCTAGGAGCCCAGCCTTTATCCCACCTTCTTTTTGCAGATGATTGTCTCCTAATCGGATGGGGTTCTGTCTAGAATGCTAGATCTTTTGCTTATGTTGTAGAATCCTATTGTCGAGAGTCAGGCCAGCTTATAAATCTATAAAAATCTTCTATCATTCTTAGTCCAAAAATGAAATCACGAGTTAAGTTGGATCTTGACCACCTTGGGAATTCCAGAGCAGTAGGGGATTCTCACCTACCTTAGTGTCCCTATGACTGGAGGTCGCCTACGGATGTTGGAGGTTCAGCCAATGGTATGCCAAGTCTGTGATTGTTTGGAGGGATATCAGGCTGCCACTCTATCCATGATGGGCAGAGTCTCTCTTATCAGGTCTGTTCTCAGCTTCATCCCTGTCTATCTTTTGGCTAATACTATGGTTCCCAGATCTTGCCTAAGGAAGTTGGAACATATTTTTTGCAATTTTATATGGAGGCATAGATAGGACAGCCATGGGGTCCATCTTCTGGACTGGGATACCATTTGTCGCCCTATCAGAGAGGGAGGTCTTGAGATCCAATCCCTTATGGCAAGGAGAGAAGTACTAATTGTCAGGCATGCCGTGAGATATCTTCTTTAGCCCAGTTGTTTGTGGAGCAGGACGATGA
This sequence comes from Calamus simplicifolius, assembly GCA_900491605.1. NCBI lineage: Eukaryota > Viridiplantae > Streptophyta > Magnoliopsida > Arecales > Arecaceae > Calamus > Calamus simplicifolius. The sequence continues at coordinate 96,548 of UESW01001896.1, forward strand.
GGTCACAATATGGTGTTTGGAGACAGGGAGCTCAAATCCAGCCGACCAGAGATTGCTCCTTCATCTGGAAGGAAATCTACGCTTGTTCTTCTATTGCGATAGCCCATGTCAGATGCTCGGTTGGTGACGAAACCACTATTGATGTCATACATGATGCATAGATTTCTCTGATCCCCTTATCAAGGTGGCCGACCTATATGAATATGGAAGCTGCTAACAATCTCAGAGTCCATGATTTGTTAAGGGAAGATGGCAGGACCTGGAGAATCTAGGACCTTGCTATGCTGTTTGGGCCCTAACTAGTTTTTCAGATCCTCACTGTTCCAATTCCTCTTCATCGAGAACGTGATCTTAGGGTATGGGGTTCTTCGTGCCATCCCAAAGCTCCATCGAGTTCTCTCTACAACCTATGTAGGGGACCATCTGTTACCACTTTTACTGCAGCTTAGATTTGGAGACTCCTGATCCATCCGAGGGTACAGCTCTTTTTGTGGAAAATGGCCTGGGATCGTCTATCGACAAAGGCTCTTCTCAGCTAGAGAGGCATGCACATTATGGAGTCTTGCCATTTTGTGGGGCTTATGAAGAGACGACAGAGCATGCTATTTTGAGCTATTCTAGGATGAGGCAGATTTGGAGGACTATTGGGAGATGACCTTGGGTTGATGATGGTAATGCCGGGTTGCATTCTTTTCTTCGGTTCATCCACCTGAGTTGGTTCATAAGGCCTGTTTAGCTTCCTATATTGCATATCAGGTCTGGTTGGCTAGGAATACAATGATCTTTGAGACAAAGGATATCCCGATCCATCGGAGTATTCTGCGTGCTAGATGCTTGGCGTCCGAGTACTGGCTATTTGATGATTTCTCTCACCTGACTATCCCAAGATCCTGGGTCTCCCATGCTACTCCGGCAACAGCCCATAGGGCAATTTCTATCTTCTAGAAGCCCCTCCTAGGGTTTGTTAAGGTAAATTTTGATGGCAACGTCTGTGGTACCACTGGAGGAGCAGGGTACATTATTCACTCTGATGATAGAAGACTTCTGGCGGCCAGTGGGACCTCCCTTCAGGACTATTTTGTTTCAGAAGCTAAACTCAGAGCTGCATGGGCGAGCATTGTCAGAGTAACTCGGCAGTTGCAGGCTCAAAGGACCATTATTGAGGGAGACTCTGCTACCATCATCGATTGGATCCAGGGGATCATTATTCAGGGAGACTCTGCTACTGTCATCGATTGGATCCAGGGTGGAGTGGATCGTGAGGATGCCCATCTGCTGCTTTATGATAGTTGGTTTATGATAGTTGGTAGTTATTGCAGAACCTGGAGGTTACTATAGCCCGCCATATTTATCGGGAGGCTAACTATGCGATGGATTGGATGGCCTTCTATACTGCATAATATTTCATTGATTGAACCTGGTCTCATGTGTTGGGAATTGTATCCTAAAGCCAATCATTTGATGATTGTGCTAATGTAAATTGTATATAAATTGATATATTAATAAAAGTTATTTGGTAGTTTATTTATTACAAGAACATCTTCTTAATACTCCTGATTGTAATGAAGCCCTTAGGATCTTCCTTCACGATAAAGGAAGATTTATCTATGAAGGTCCTCAAAAAGGTTCGCGACCATATGATACTATAACAGGGCCATAGTACTATCAATTATAGGATGTTGTATATCATATTTGTTGGTTGTCCTCTTAACCAATGAGTGTAGAGACACTGGTATGACATACAGATGAAAGTGTAGGAGTAAATTTCACCGAACGTGACTCATTTCTGGATACTCTACTATCAAGAGTTAATCCGAGAAGATATAGGTATAACTATCCTTCAGACCTGAAGATCACAGCCAGTGGCTTACAAGCAACTCATTGTACTTAGGTGCCGGACCACCTGGATTTCTAATCCAGCTACGAAAGGTTACTGGGTGTAGTCAAGTACTTGTGGTAGTCAGTTATGGATCAAGATGGAATTTGACCTATCCTGTTAAAAAGAAATGCTTGTGTTTCAATTTAGCAAGACCTTGGCCAAGGCACTTCATGTGAAAGTCACATGATCACTAAAATTGAAATCACTTTATGGATTTGCTATTTAGAGTTGACAGGCTCTTAAGCCATCCTTAGCATTTCTGGTCAAGAGGATGAATTATACGGTAATTATTTCTTAGGTTCTTGGAGTTTGCTCGGCAACTCTTCGACCTATCTGGACGTCGGGTTCCATTGCTAGATGGGCACATCGATTAGTATAGAAAGTTGTTTCTATGCTACAGGCTTAGGTTCGAACCTAGAGAGTCATACGCATAGAAGTTTCCTAGGATGATCTGTTTGCTGATCAATGATTGAGAATCGTATATGATTTAATTAATCAATTTGATTGATTGAATTATCTTAATTGGGTTAAGTATAATTGAATAAGATTCAATTTGTTTAAGTCTATTAGAAGGACTAGTCAATTTCAAATATTGATTTGAAATTAGACTTGATT
>UESW01001896.1:105003-139792 GCA_900491605.1 Calamus simplicifolius
CAAGACCTTGGCCAAGGCACTCATGTGAAAGTCATATGATCACTAAATTGAAATCATTTATGGATTTGCTATTTAGAGTTGACAGGCTCTTAAGCCATCCTTAGCATTTATGGTCAAGAGGATGAATTATAAAGTAACTGTTTCTTAGTGTTCTTGGAGTTTGCTCGGCAACTCTTCGACCTATCCGGACGTCGGGTTCCATTGCTAGATGGGCACATCGATTAGTATAGAAAGTTGTTTCTATGCTACCGGCTTAGGTTCAACCTAGAGAGTCAACGCATAGAAGTTTCCTAGAATGATCTGTTTGCTGATCAACGATTGAGACCTATATGATTTAATTAATCAATTTGATTGATTGAATTATCTCGATTGGTTAAGTACAATTGAATAAGATTCAATTTGGTTTAAGTCTATTAGAAGGACTAGTCAATTTCAAATATTGATTTGAAATTAGACTTGATTTGGATTTAAATAGATTCAGGACTAGCCAAATTTGATTTGGGCTAAGACTATGATCTATGTGGATTCAGTCCAATAATTCAGATTAGCTTAAACCAAAAACTAAACCCAAACCTCTCGGTAAGAGATTAAATTCATATATAGAATTTATGTCTGCATTAATCTTCTCCAAACAATTCCGTCGGAATTCTAAAGTGTAGAATTTATATGGAATAAATGCGCCTCTTTGTATTAACCAAGCGCTAGACGACTCTTTGGTTTTTTACCGAACGTCGGAATTAACCAAGCGCTACGGTTCGATGACTCTTTGGTTTTTTATCGAACGTCGGAATTAACCAAGCGCTACGGTTCGGCATCTCTTTGGTTTTCACCAAGTGGTGGAATTCTAAATGTTAGAATTTAATGGGCTGACTAAAAAGACTATAAATAGAGGACATCCCTCACCAGATTACACAGAAGAGAAAAAAAATACACGATATGTCGTGAATTGATTTTCTAAAGAATTAGAATAGAAAATCCTGATGATTCTGGTGCTAACGGAAGTGTGGAGGATCCTAGAAGAAGAATTCAAGTTGGAGGATTCAAGATCAGCAAAGTCATTTTTCGCGAGCTAGCACTCTCGGGAATCCGATCATTCGGGGCTTCGCGTGGACGATACTAGAGACCGGACGATTGAACGGCTGCAGAGCATAAAAGGATTTACAATTGCCTTTAAGGTAAGTGATATGATCCCTAGATCTTAAGGCAAGCTTCAAGATAAGAAGTATGACTTCTTGCCTGAAGATCAAGATATGATCTTGATAGTTTTATTTATATGCATATTTTGGATCAATCGATCCTATACAAGGCAAAGATATGATCTTGATGCATGTTAGATAGATTAGTATGTAATATTTAAATTTTCGCATTGATAATTGTTATCAATTTTTTTAAAATATGCATGCCTCGAAGATTGTTTCTCCCTTCATCAGGGTGATAGGATTCCACCCTCTCTTTATATGTATCTTTTTCTTGATCTTGTGGGCTGCCCTCATGTCAAAATTATGTGACTTCCGTACTCTACCAAAAAAAAAATGATTTAAAGAAGAACAATCTTAAGCTTCTTTTTTTTCTAAATATGCCAGGAAAAAAAAAAAAGCTTCCAAACTAGAGTTCATTGCTATGGAATATATCTTGTTCTTCATAGATCAGCCCGGTACTGAAGGTGCACTAAAATCTAATAAACACAATAAATATGTAAGAGATTAATTATGTTTCTGATAGAAACTCAATTATGGAAGCAGGTCGGAATCACATACCTTCAACCCTTGTTTACCTTTACTTAATTTGTTTCTTTTGTTTACTCAGTTTCTCATATTTCTCTCTTTCAATTGTGATGGCGTATATTTTCTATATAAAGAGTAGTGTGTGGACCAAGCAATATGGAAGCTTTATATAGTCATTGCTCTATCACAATGACTTTTCAATTACCTACCAACTAAATTGATATTACACAAGTTAATAACTATTTCAGTTGCAAAAGATGAATGGTCATAAAAGACCAAAAGTTTGCACCAAAATGGTTATAGAAGATCAAGAGTTTGCACCCCACTTGGTACAAACATTGATGTACAACTTTATGCAAAAATGAAACACATCTGCGAGTAATATCAACTATGTATTACGATGTTTTTCACTTCCTAAGTTTCTTATGTGGTAACAACTTCTTAATGAACAAACCTTATATTTATTCTTGGTCCAAATATGAAATATATTTTCTTAAATAAAATAAAGTTGTGCTTATAAATTGAGAAAATATCTGAATATATAAGAGTTTCATTAATAAACTAAATATATATATACAATTATAAGGCGGAACCAAGTCCCATTCTTTCTACATCCTTGAATTTTATTGGTGGCATGCCCTTAGTCAAAAGATCAGCAATTATCAACCCAGTGCTAATGTGCTCAATGACCACTTTCTTTTCATTGACACATTCTCTAAGCTAGTACTTAATGTCGATATGCTTGCTTCGACTCCCACTTTTATTACTCTTAGCCATAAAAACAACAGCTGACTTGTTGCAAAAATCTTTAATGGCCTATAAATAGAATCCATAACTCTAAGCCTAAAAATGAAACTCTTAAGCCAAACACCATGCGAAGTAGCCTCAAAACAAGATATGAACTCGGCTTCCATGATAGAAGTGGCAGTCAAAGTCTGTTTGACACTTTTTTATGAAATAGCTCCATCAGCCATAATAAAATGTACCCAGATGTTGATTTGCAAGAATCAATATAACCAGCAAGTATGCATCTGAATAGCCAATCACATCTAGATTGTCTGTTTGTCTATACATAAGCATATAGTCTTTAGTTCCTTGAAGGTACCGTATGACTTTCTTTGCATCTCTCTAGTGGTCTATACCTGGGTTACTCTAATATTGCCCTAATATCCCAACAGCATGCAATGTCAGGTCTTATACATACTTGGGCATACATAAGGCTTCCAACTTCAAAGCATATGGAATATTCTTCATAGATTCTCTCTCAAGCTCATTCTTTGGGCATTGGTTCAAACTGAACCAATCATCCTTCACAATAGGAGCAACACTTGGTGAACAATCTTTCATCCGAAATCTTTTCAAAACTTTATTAATATAGGTTTCTTGTGACAGTCCTAATACATCACGAGGTCTGTCCCTATAGATCTTAATGCCAATGGCATAAGATACCCCATCCATATCTTTCATGTTAAAATTTTTTAGAAAGGAATTGTTTCACCTTATGCAGCAAACCCTTATCATTTATTGCAAGCAAAATATCATCCACATATAAAACAAAAAGAAATTTTACTCTCACTAACTGTCTGGTATATACATTGATCCATGGGGTTTTCAACAAAACCAAATGAAAAAATTACACCATGAAATTTGAATACCATTGACGAAAAGCTTGTTTTAACCATATATGGATTTCTTAAGCTTACAAACCAAATGCTCACCATCACTAGAAGAGAAACCTTCAGATTGTTTCATATAAACCTCTTCTTCTAAATCACCATTAAGGAAAGCTATTTTCAAATCCATTGTTGCAACTCAAGGTCAAAATGCATAACTAATGCTAAAATGATATGAAGAGAATCTTTCTTAGATACAAAAGAAAAGGTCTTCGTGTAATCAATTCCTTCTTTTTGAGTGAACCCCTTAGCAACGAGTCTCGCTTTGTCTCTCTCAATGTTGCCTAATGAGTCCCTTTTGATCTTAAAGATTGACGGGAAGCTTGTTTTAAACCATATATGAATTTCTTAAGCTTACAAACCAATGCTCACCATCACTAGAAGATAAACCTTCAGTTGTTTCATATAAACCTTCTCTTCTAGATCACCATTAAGAAAAGCTGTTTTTATATCCATTTATTGCAACTCAAGGTCAAAATGTACAACTAATGCTAAAATGATACGAAGAGAATCTTTCTTAGATACAAGAGAAAAGGTCTTTGTGTAATCGATTTCTTCTTTTTGAGTGAACACCTTAGCAATGAGCCTCGCTTTGTATCTCTTAATGTTGCCTAATGAGTCCCTTTTGATCTTAAAGACCCATTTACAACTAATAACTTGCCCTATTAGGCAACTCTATAAGGTCCCAAACTTCATTGCTCTTCATGGAATCCATCTCTTCCTTCATAGCATCGTGCCATAAATCAAACTCTTGCAACTCATGGCTTATGAAAATGTTTTAGGATCATTTTCGGCTCCTATGTAAGATTCTTGCAGATACACGATATAATCACTAGGAATAGCTAAACTTTTCTCTCTAGTAGATCGTCTTAATATTGGACCACTATCTCCTTGAGGAGCTTGTAATTCAACTGTTTGTTCAGAAACTTTAGATAAATCTTGAACTGATTGATCCACTGGAAAGTTCTCAGCAACTTGTGAAAATTCAACGATTGGTTGTTCAACACCAATTTGAACTTGTGGAGTACTATGAACCAATCTATCTGATGAAGTGGAAGATTGAGATTCTATATGATCATGAGCATGAAGTAAATTTTTGAATCGATCCCTTCCACTGATCACGTCATTTCAAGAAACTTAGAATTCCTTAATTCCATAATCCTAGTAGTGTGAGATGGACAATAAAATCTATAACCCTTAGACTTTTCAGCTTATCCAATAAAAAATCCACTTATAGTCCTTGGATCAAGTTTCTTTTCTTATGGATTATATATTCTCACCTCAGACAGACATCCCCAAACGCACATTGTTGCAAACTCGGTTTCCAACCTTTCCATAATTCAAAAGGTATTTTTGGGATAGCCTTGGTTGGAACTCGATTTAATATATACGCAGCCGTCTTAAGTGCTTCAGTCCACAAAGATTTAGGAAGATTAGAGTTGCTAAGCATACTCCACACCATGTCCATTAGTGTTCGGTTTCTTCTTCTGCAACACCATTTATATCTGGTGAACCAGGCATGGTGTATTAGGCTACAATCCCATATTCTTGAAGAAACTAGCAAATAGATCAGATGCTTGTCCACTATTGATCCATTATTGATTTTGATGATTAATAAAGGAATTGAGTATATTTATTTGATTACTAATGGATTTTATAAGTGTTTCAAGACTTAAATTTATTTGATCAATTTAAAGGAATTAAGAAATGAATTTTGAATCAAATACAAATCAGAGATTTTAAAGTTTCAGAGCTTGGAGTCGACACCTAGAAAATCTAGAGCTGACCCTATGGCCAATTCAATTTTAATCTGATTTTTGATATGATCCGAAGCCAACACCTAGAGTTTCGGAGTCGACACTTACAGTGTCTGGAGCCAACTCCAATGCGGGGACAGAACGCTTATTTTTGAGCATCCTGGAGCCGACACCTATAGTATTCGAGAGCCGACACCTGACGATGGCGAGCCGACACTTACTTTTGCGGAGCCGACTCCTCAACGAACTCGAAAATTTCTATTTTTGGAAAAACAATCTGGAGCCGACACCTGAAAAGTTGGAGCCAACTCCAACCTGACTGGGACGAAAATTTAAAATGCAAGATTAGCTCTAACGGTAATATTTCCTTTTTACCTAATTTTTAACGGATAGATTTTGTCTATAGGTACACTCCAACGGCTAGTTTCATCCCAAAAATGGATTGAAGAAAATCTATAAAAAGGGGAAAACACCCGTTGAAAAAGTGAGAAGAAAGAGAGACGGAAAATTAGAAAATATTTCAAATCAAAAATCCAAAAAAGCCTAAGCCTGAATCTTAAGAGAAAAGCCTTCAAACTCAAATCCTTCCACTCCTAAAAGCTCAAAGAGGAATCCAAGGCGCCCCAAGTCAAAAATCGATGGATTTCCCAAATTGAAGTAAAAGCTCTGTTTCTTCCATTTCCGATCTCCTCAACTGCAATGACTGTAAGGGATTAAAGCTGAGGCTTGATTCATCATTCCAAAGGGAGAGAGGAAAGAAGAAAAGAAGAAAAGCTCAAAGCCAAACAACTTCAAATCAGGCTTTTCTAAACTTGTTTACTTATTTTTGAATATTTGCTCATTGAGGAGCTATGTATCTTTGAAAAACTATATTCTTTTTGTTTGTGCCTAGTTCAATCAAAGGTATTGAACTAGTGGAGGTTGTATACCTCGGGTCAAGCTAGATCTCCCCCGAGGCTGTCAGCTCTGTGCTTGTGCGCATGGATGCTGATGGGGTTCAGAAGCCAATCTATTACACCAGCAAGGTACTCCATGACACCGAGACCAGGTACTCTAGAACCGAGAAGATTATTTTTGCCTTGGTGGTCTCTGCTCAACGCTTCCGACCTTATTTTCAAGCTCATCCCATCGTGGTGCTCACGAACCAGCCTCTTCGAACCATCTTATCTCGCCCCGATACCTCTGGTCGGCTAGCCAAATGGGCCATTAAACTAAGTGAGTTTGACCTGTCCATCCGGCCAAGGTCAGCCATGAAGTCTCATGTGTTAGCTAATTTCTTGGTCGAGTGTTCCTGAACCGAGAGAGATATGGAGGAGGTGCGTCCGGAGGAGTGTGCAGATCCTTCCTTGACCGAGGAGGCAGAGGACTGGATCTTGCATGTGGATGGAGCCGCAAATTCTTAAGGAAGCGGAGCCGGACTCATTCTCGCAAGCCCGGAGGGAGACGCAGTGGAGTATGCTCTCAGATTCCAGTTCCAGGCAACTAATAACCAGGCGGAGTATGAAGCCTTGTTAGTGGGGATGAGGTTGGCCGAGGAGTTAGGCACGGGGCGTTTGTGGGCCTTCACGGACTCTCAGCTTGTTTCTGGGCAGATCACCGGGGAGTACGAAGCTAGGGACCCAACCATGTCCGATATTTGAGCAAGGTGCAATCCCAAGCCACTCGTTTCTCTTACTTCTACGTCAGCTACATCCCCAGAGCAGAGAACGCCAGAGCCGATGCATTATCCCGCCTAGACACTTCGGCCGACGGGACGCTGGGAAGAACATATGTGGAGCACCTACAAACTCCGAGCATTGAAGTTGCGGATGAAGCGTTACTGGTGGAGCAAGAGCCCTCCTGGATGGATGCTTACGTCTGATATCTGACCGACGGCACTCTCCCAGAGAACCTCGCTGAGGCCAAGCTACTCAGGCAGAGGGCCCCAAGATTCTTGATGATGGACGGGAAGCTTTATCGGAGATCATTCTCATACCCAGTCCTCAGGTGCGTGGGGCCGGCTGAATCAGATTACATCCTCCGGGAGATCCATGAAGGCATCTGCGAAAGTCACCTAGGGGGCAGAGCCCTAGCCTACAAGGCCCTGCAGCAAGGGTACTTCTGGCTAACAATGAAGGAGGACGCGACTGAGCTTGTTAAGAGATGTGATAGCTGTCAGCGTCACACTAATATCCAATGACAGCCAATGTCTCAGTCAACCCCCTTAATAGCACCCTGGCCCTTTGCACAGTGGGGCATGGATATCATGGGACCATTTCCCCCGGCCTCCGGGCAGCGAAAATTCCTCTTGGTGGCGGTGGATCACTTCACCAAGTGGGTTGAAGCCGAGGCCCTTGCCAAGATCACAGAGAACAAAGTGAGATCATTCTTTTGGAAGTCCATCATATGTTGGTTTGGGCTACCGCACACCATGGTCACTGATAACGGCCGGCAACTCGACAATGCGCCCTTCCAGAAGTTCTGCTCCGAGCTGGGCATCCATCAAAGGTTCACTTCCGTCGGGCACCCTCAGACCAACGGGGCGGCCGAGGTAACTAATCGTATCATTCTCCAGGGGCTGAGATCTCGGCTAGATGACTACAAGGGGCGATGGGTGGAGGAGCTCCCCAACGTGCTATGGGCCTACCACACAACGCCGCGAGCCCCCACTGGCGAGACACCATTCAGCTTAGTCTTTGGATCCAAAGCCATCATCCCGGTGGAGGTTGGCTCACCGAGCCCTCGGGTGGAATCATACAGCGAGGAAAGCAACCCAGACCAGCTGCGAGCCAACCTCGACTTGGTGGAGGAAGTGTGAGACCGAGCGCGGCTTCGGATGGCGGTCTACCGACAACGGGCTGCTAAGTACTACAACGCCCGTGTGCACCCCAGGACTTTCCTGCCATGAGACCTGATCCTTCGATGGGTTGAGGTCTCAAAGCCAGCAGAGGGAGGCAAGCTAGCTCCAAATTGGGAAGGACCTTATCGGATCGCCGAGACACTTCACCACGGAGCTTACAAGATTGAGGAGCTCGATGGGAAGCCACTCCCGAGGACATGGAATGCAGATAACCTTCGCCGGTACTATCAGTAACGTATTCCTCCTCTCACATCAAGTAACATACATCTATTCACTTGGGATTTCACCCCTTATTTTACATTAACAAATGTCGATTTTAGCTCCTGAGATCTTTTCACCTAAAGCCCTGGGCCAGCCAGGCATAAAGCCCGACACCCGTCGGCACCTAAAGCCCTGGGCCAGCCAGGCATAAAGCCCGACACCCGTCGGCACCTAAAGCCCTGGGCCAGCCAGGCATAAAGCCCAACACCCGTCGGTACCTAAAGCCCTTGGCCAGCCAGGCATAAAGCCCGACACCCATCGGCACCTAAAGCCCTGGGCCAACCAGGCATAAAGCCCGACACCCGTCGGCACCTAAAGCCCTGGGCCAGCCAGGCATAAAGCCCGATACCCGTCGGCACCCAAAGCCCTGCACTAGACAGGCATAAAGCCTGACACCGTCGGCACCTAAAGCCCTGGGCCAGCCAGGCATAAAGCTCGACACCCATCGGCACCTAAAGCCCTAGGCCAGCCAGGCATAAAGCCCAACACCCGTCGGCACCTAAAGCCCTAGGCCAGCTAGGCATAAAGCCCGACACCCGTCGGCACCTAAAGCCCTAGGCCAGCCAGGCATAAAGTCCGACACCCATCGGCACCCAAAGCCCTGCACTAGATAGGCATAAAGCCCGACACCCATCGGCACCTAAAGCCCTGGACCAACCAGGCATGAAACCCGACACTCGTCGGCGGATAAAGCCCGATACCCATCGGCGCATAAAGCCCGACCCCCGTTGGCACCTAAAGCCCTAGGCTAGACAGGCATAAAGCCCGACACCCATCGGCACCTAAAGCCCTGGGCCAGCCAGGCATAAAGCCCGACACCCGTCGGCACCTAAAGCCCTGGGCCAGCTAGGCATAAAGCCCGACACCCATCGGCACCTAAAGCCCTGGACCAGCCAGGCATGAAACCCGACACCCGTCGGCGGATAAAGCCCGATACCCGTCGGCGCATAAAGCCTGACCCCCGTCGGCACCTAAAGCCCGACATCCGTCGGCGCATAAAGCCCGACACCCGTCGGTACCTAAAGCCCTGGACCAGCCAGGCATGAAACCCGACACCCATCGGTGGATAAAGCCCGACACCCGTCGGCGCATAAAGCCCGACCCCCGTCGGCACCTAAAGCCCGACACCCATCGGCGCATAAAGCCCGACACCCATCGGCACCTAAAGCCCTGGGCCAACCAGGCATAAAGCCCGACACCCGTCGGCACCTAAAGCCCTGGGCCAGCCAAGCATAAAGCCCAACATCCGTCGGTACCCAAAGCCCTACACTAGACAGGCATAAAGCCCGATACCCGTCGACACCTAAAACCCTGGGCTAGCCAGGCATAAAGCTCGACACCCATCGGCACCTAAAGCCCTAGGCCAGCCAGGCATAAAGCCCGACACCCATCGGCACCTAAAGCCCTAGGCCAGCCAGGCATAAAGCCCGACACCCATCGGCACCCAAAGCCCTGCACTAGAACAGCATAAAGCTCGACACCCATCGACACCTAAAGCTCTGGACCAGCCAGACATGAAACCCGACACCCATCGACAGATAAAGCCCGACACCCATCGGCGCATAAAGCCCGACACCCATCGGCACCTAAAGCCCTGGACCAGCCAGGCATGAAGCCCGACACCCATCGGCGAATAAAACCCGACACCCATCGGCGAATAAAACCCGACACCCATCGGCGAATAAAGCCCGACACCCGATGGCACACAAAGTCCCTCCAGTCAGATAAAGTCGACCCCCGTCGGCACCAAAAGCCACATGCCTACTCAGCGCAAGGCCCGACATACTCCTGGCAAAGCATCGCATCGATGGTCTTGAGGAACCCGCCTACCTCAATCTCCAACTATCGGCGTTTCGACCCCAAGAAACCTATCCTCCCTGGCCCCAATTTTCGGTTCTAGATGGCTAAGGCGGAATAGCTCATATGAGTTGAGAGTTATCCCCTGGCACTAGCGGGACTGATGGGACCATGGTGCCGCGTATTGTCAACCAACAAATTCAGGGTAAGTCACAAACAGAATGTATTTTGAAGAAGATTATCTCATTAATTGGAAGGGATTATAAAATGCCGACATCGTCGGACTTGCAAAAAACAAAAATACAAGCTCATGGCTCTGCTGGTGCGAGCTCATCGTCGGAGGGGGCCGAATCTGAGAAGCGGTTTAGCTCAACTTCCAAGGCTTGGGGGATGTTCAAATCCCTAGCCACTTTCTCCTTCCTATGCTGGAATCCTTCGAGGAACACTGCCGCCGAGGTTTCTGCCAAATCATCTGTAAAGCGCTCGGATGCCTTGTACTCTTCTATGATCCCAGCGGTCCTGGCCATGATGACAGCTTCCACCTCTGCGGCCCGAGCCTTCTCCTCCACGGCGAGGGCTGCCACTGCAACCCTCTCGGCCTCTCGGGCGTGGCTCGCCTCCTCCCTGGATTGGCTTGCTTCCTCCTTCGCCGCCCGTGCCTCTTCCTCTGCGGCCTTCGTTTCTTCCTCTGCGGCCCTCACCTTCTCCTCCGCCACAACCGCTCGACCCTCGAACTCCTGGAGGGCTAAGGTTAGCTCAGAAATGTGTAGATCTCTGGCCATCACGGCATTCTCGGCCTCCGTCATTTGGTGGAGTGCCGCGCACACACGGTTAGCATCGGCCTCCGCTCGGCTCTCAGCGGCCTTAGCTTCACTTGCCCAGGCGCTTTTGGCCAACTCCAGCGCCTCTTCGGCCGCCTCCGCACGGCGCTGAGCATCCTCAGCTTCCTTCTGCGCCTCCCGCAGAAGGGTCTTCCCACCATGGATCACATCCCTGGTGGCCTTCAGGGAGTGTGCGAGCTGCATGCGTTAAGTTCCAAGTTAGCAAAAAGAAAAGAAAGATAAAGGCAAAAGGCGAAAAGACCGCTTACCCTGACGACGGCCGCGTAGGAATCCTAGAAGAATGCGCTTGCCTTCTGATGGCTAAGGTCCTCTAGGATCTCGGGCATAAAAACTGGGGCAAGGACCCGCTTAGCCCAGCGACCATCGTTCAAGGAGTCCCGGGGCAGCCCGGGCTTGGCCCCACTCCGATCGGCCGTCTCGGCAGTCTCTGGCTCGACGCGCGGGCTGTTCCCAGGCGACCTCTCAGGGGGTGGGCTCGCGACCCTTGATGGCCCCTCGCCCCAATCCATTGCAGCCTCCGGCGGGGTCGGTTCGCTAGGGGCAGGAAGCTCTTCAGCCACTATGGGCTCCCCGTTACCGGCTCCTCCGCGACTGGCTCCTTGATTGGGACTCTCGTGGTCGCCGCCATCTCTGGCGAGGTGTCGGTTGTGAGATCAACTTCTGGAGCAGCCGGGGGGTCTTGTGGCGCTGGTGGTGGGGAGGCCCAAGCCGTCGGGCATTTTGGGGCTGGAGCTCGCCGGCCTCCGGATGGCCCCTCCCAGGCCCTCTTTTTAGAGGTGGCCCTCAGAGCTTCTCTACCGGTATCTTCATAGCTGCGCGACATCAGTCAAGGTCAAAAAAAAAAAAGGAGAAGGGGAAAAAGCAGACAGAATTTTTGGCTAAGGGTGGAGATGGCTTACCCCGGTGGAAGATAAGACCCGCTGATTCGAGATTATCTTCCATCAAGAGCAAGGTGTACCGAGGGATTTCGGCAGCCAGCAATTGACCCGATGCCTCTCGATCTCCAGGCTGGATGGCGGAGTTCGTGTTCCCTCGAAGGTCGGGATCTCCCCACCGGGGCCTAACTTGGTCAGTGTTTGCGAAAAAGAATCAGGATTTCCATCCCTTGATTGAAGAGGAAAGAAAAAGTTTAAGGACCCGATTGGGTCGGGGCTGGAATAGCTACCAACCCTTCTGAGACCGAAGGATGTAGAAGGATCGGAAAAGAGAAATACGAGGGATGATACCCAGACGATGGCAGAGAATGACAAAGGCGCTGACGACGCGGTAGGAGTTCGGGACCAGCTGAGATGGGGTCAAGGAGTAGTAATCGAGAAGGTTGATGAAAAGGGCGGAAAAGGTGGACGAAGACCTGGCTTTAGGCAAATCTCATAAAGGGTCACCCGACCGGGTCGGGAGGAGATGACCCTATAATCGGGAGTTGGCAGAAAAAGCTCAATGTCCCGGGGAATCTGGTAACGGGCCCAGATTTTTGCCAAATCCAGACCTGTTATCGTAGAGGCAGTCCCCTCCGGGGACCCCTCCACCCTTGAGGAGGTGCCGGCCTCCGACTGGCGGCCCCTCGATGGGGCTCCACCGGTGACCCGTCGCCGGGCCAGGGGGATGCGGTCCTCTGAATCAGTGGACCACTCAAGCGAAGGAGAAGGAGAAGGTGCAGGAGAGGTACAGTGCCTCTCAGAGGGAGGACGGTTTGGGAAGGTGCAGGAGAGGTACAGTGCCTCTCAAAGGGAGGATGATTCTTCGAACCGTCCTTCGAGGTCCAAGATGGAGAGCTCATGAGCAAAGGAAGGGATGGAGAAGTCTGGAATGGGAAAAGAATTGACCTGGAAGAAAGAAAGCCAAGCACGAGCTCTAGGGTTGCAGGGGAGATCAGAGCACAGGCACAGAGGAAGACGACGATGGCGGAAGCAATATGGCCAGATTCAACCCCTCATTTGGGTTTATTGGGTTTTCAAATCGTCCCGCCTCGTCTCATCAGCCACATGGCCCCCTACCATAGGCTGGCTCGCCTCGAGGGGCGCCCGGCGCGTGGTGCGGCACGCCTCCGGCCAATGGTGGGATCCCGCTGACGTCGTCGCTATGAGAGGTAATGATGATATAGCTTTTCGTGCAGGCTTCGAAGAGCTGGCTTTCTCTCGAGGTCGATCGTGGCGGGCACAGTGTACGGAGGCCGCCGCCTTCTCACATTCCCCATGCCGTCCGCATAAGAGATGTGGGCGGCAATCAGCCACGTGGAGAACACCCCTTTCACCTCATCAGTGGGACCCGCTTTGCCTCAGGGGTGAGGGGGCATCTGATATGACTGATCCCGCATCGTTAGAATAAAAGGTAACAACAGCTAACGGAGATTACCATACCTCGACCCCGAGACCCTCCTTCCGGTCTCGGGGTGCACCAGCATTATCTCACCCCCGAGACCCCACTGGTCTTGGGGTGAGATCATTATGCCTTGACCCCGAGACCCCCTTCGGTCTCGGGGTGCACCAGCATGATCCCACCCCCGTGACCCCTTTTGGTCTTGGGGTGGGATCACCATCTCTCGACCCCGAGACCCCCTCTGGTCTCGGGGTGCACCAGCATCATCCCACCTCCGGGACCCCTTTCGGTCTCGGGGTGGGATCACCATCTCTCGACCCCGAGACCCCCTCCGGTCTTGGGGTGCACCAGCATCATCCCACCCCCGTGACCCCTTCCGGTCTCGGGGTGGGATCACCATCTCTCGACCCCGAGACCCCCTCCGGTCTCGGGGTGCACCAGCAACATCCCACCCCCGGGACCCCTTTCAGTCTCAGGGTGGGATCATCATCTCTCGACCCCGAGACCCCTCCGGTCTCGGGGTGCACCAGCATCATCCCACCCCTGTGACCCCTTCCGGTCTCGGGGTGGGATCACCATCTTTCGACCCTAAGACCCCCTTCGGTCTCGGGGTGCACCAGCATCATCCTACCCCCATGACCCCTTCCGGTCTCGGGGTGGGATCACCATCTCTCGACCCTGAGACCCCCTTCGGTCTCGGGGTGCACCAGCATCGTCCCACCCCGGAACCCCTTTCGATCTCGGGGTGGGACCACCATATCTTGACCCCGAGACCCCCCTCCGGTCTCGGGGTACGTGGGTATCATCAGCGATCAGCACGCGGACCAACCTTCGAACCAAATGATAGCTCCGGGCCACATGGCGCGCCCACGTGATTCTCCGTACGCCCGTGATTGCGCCCCGTTATGGAGGGTCATGCCTCATAACGGCGTATGGCATACTGCATGTTCCTGTGCGTGGCCATGCTCCGTTACGGCGTACGATTCGCTACCACTTGCAACTGTGCGCGGTCATATCAAGCAATGACGCGCACGAAATACAACCGCGGATGTTGGACACGTGTGATATCATGTTGACAGGTAGCGCGGGATGCCTCCGATGCGCACAGTGGTACAACGGCGATCTTTCGAAATAGTAAGATGGGATATTCGGACAGGTATAAAAACACGCGCCCACACTGTGAGTAAGGATCCAAACTTTGGTTTCCTAGTTTTCTTCCTCCTAGCAAAACCCTAACTGTCTTAGCTCTTTTCCGCTGAGCGGTTCTTGTCTGAGCCCAAGTAACTGACTTGAGCATCGGAGGGTCCTCACCGGAACAACCGATCTTCGGGGACTTTTCTTGTAGGGGTCCGAGAAGAAGAACGTCCATCTTTATCGACGTTTGAAGAAGGTAACTTGACGTCATCAGATTTCACCTGAACCTTCTTTGGCAACGGTGGAGAAGCTTGCGCGATGATTACCTAAAGTCGTCGAGCTATCGGATGTTGAAACTCAGAATGCAACCGAAGACTGGCTGGCGATGGGTCTTATTGTTCGGTCATTAGGGCGGAGGGTCTCAGCTGAAGTTGTCAGGGAAATCTGGAGATGAGGGGGACTGAAGAATGAAGTCTCTGGTTATGATTTGGAGGAAGGCTTCATCCTCCTTCGTTTTGCAAAGGCAGAGGACCGAGCTCGTGTTGCGGGTTTGCCGTGGACTGTCAATAGCCAGGCTTTGGCCATTGAACCATGGAGGCCACAGTTTGTTCCGTCATCAGCGGCGATCCAAACCATAGTTGTCTGACTTCGTTTCCCTTTGCTGCCGGTGGAGCTTTGGGGTAGGGAAGCTCAGCGCCGCATCACCAGTTGGGCAGGCGATCTTGTCGCATCACCAGCTGGGCAGGGGATCTTGTTGCCTTGGATGACTGCACAGTCCAACGCCGGCGACTTGGTTTTGCCCGAGTGACTGTCCGTATCAGTTTGGCATAGCCGCTGCGTCTAGGTGTGCTGGTGGCTGGCCCTAGGGGAAACAGATGGCAGAGGTTTGTGTATGAAAATCTCACTGTCGTCTGCCTCAAGTGTGGTATGTTCCACCAACCAATGTCCACTTGTGCGGCCATCGGCGATGGGGTACCGACGAAGCTTCTACCAGAAAATGTTGATAGCCAGGCTGTACTGGAGGAGGAGGAGGCCTCGGGCAAGAGTCACCTCGGTCCGTGGATCCTGGCTGTTCGGCAGTGGCTGCCACCATCTCTACTGGGGAAGAGGGAGGCTGCCCTGGTGCGGAAGAAGGGTAAGAAGGTGATGTCTGAGGCTAGTGATCATGTGCCGCAACCTCCTGTCGGTGAGGCATGGCTCAAACCGGCGAAGATTGCCTGTCATCGGTCTCCGCTCCGTCCGTCATCTTCGTTGCTGGTGGGGTCATCGGGCCTGTGTGCTAACAAGGGATAGGGGTTTGATCTATTGGAGGTGGAAGTCGACGTACCACCATCTAATCTGACAAATGTGCATGGGCATCGTTTGAAGGATTGCTTGAGAGCTAACTCAAGTTCTCGCCATTCCAAACGACCCAGGTCTCCTCTGCAACCGAAGCATCAAAGTATTGGCACAGAGAATGGGATTGGCTGGCACAGAGAAGGGGATTGGCACGGAGGGGAATGTGCTCGGACCTTTTGTCTTCTCGGTAAGGGTCTCGGGAGGTTCGGAAACCTGCCCAAGCCAATTGTCCAAGCATGGTTCAGAAACTCAGTAGGGCCCTAATTCTGCAATGCCGAAGGTTGCTATGGAGCCAGCACAGCTGGGTCTAACTCATGAGGATGTTGCGGGGAAACTACGACAAGCTATCCAGGGTACTGAGGATGGGACCCGGATGAAGGGGGTTGGTGCGGAGTTGATGGAAGGGGTCAGTGAAGTGACCTTTCCTTCTTCTTTGGAGCCATGACCAAGATCCTGATCTGAAATGCTCGAGGCATAGGGAAACTGCGTTTCGGTCGACGTTTGGGAGACTGGTTAATCTGCACCATCCGGATATTTGCATTTGCTGGAAACCCGGTTGTCGGGCAACAGCTTAGAACGAATCAGATGTCGTCTTCACACCATGTGGAGCACCTATGCCGTTGAGTCCAGAGGACTTTCAAGTGGCATCCTGGTTTTATGGAAACAAGGCCCGATGAGGGTTGATGTGTTTCATCGCTGTGAGCAGCAAGTGGTCTTGGTGATCTCGGATCAGATAGGTGATCCATGGCTTCTGTCTGATATATATGCAAGTATAGAGTACAGGGTGAGGCAAAATTTGTGGCAGAAAATTTCTAGGTTAGTTTTCCAAGGCATCCCATCTCTCGTTGTGGGTGATTTCAACTATATTGTTGACCCTCATAAGAAGATGGGAGGCAGACCGTTTGTGGACAGCATTGATTCTAAAGAGTTCAAGGAGTTTATAACCGAGACTGGCCTAATTGACCTTGGCTTTACGGGGTCCCGATTCACCTGACGTAATAATAGGTCCGAGGCTGCCCGTGTTTAGGAGAGGATTGATCGGATCCTTGGATCGGCGAATTGGATGCAGCGATTTCCCGGATTTCAGGTCCATCACCTTTTGAGGATTGCATCTGATCATTATCCGCTCCTTATCTCCACTGATAGCATGAGTCTATCGAGATCTCCTTTTCATTTTGAGAAGCTGTGGACCTTCTATCCTAGATCCTGGGATCTGATTAGAGAGATTTGGAGTCTGCCTATTCATGGGGATGCGAGATATTGAATGTCCCAGCATCTGGAGCTGGCGAAACGCATACTTCGTTGGTGGAATCGAATAGAGGTGGGTGATATTTTCAGGGGGCTCGGAGAGGTTGAGGCTAATATTGCCGAGCTCCAGAGGAGGGAGGTTCAGGAGGGGGGTCTTCATGAAACTGATCTTGGGAGATTGCGCCTTTGCCTCTCCTCTCACCACTCTTTCCTCAGATAGTAGGAGACTTTTTGGAGATAGAAATCTCGTATTCAGTGGATTAGGGAAGGTGACCGAAATAGCAAATTTTTCCATCAAGCCACTATGGTTAGGAGGTTAGCCAACCAGATTCGGCAACTCAGGGAGGAAGAGGGCACCATGCTGACTGACAGTAATGTGATTAGAGACCGGATACTCCAGTATTTTAGATCCAGATGGAATCTAACTCTTGTGGATGGTTCTTCTATGCAACTTTCTCGGCCTGCAACCAGAGTCACTGAATAGGAAAACTTGACCCTTACCCCATCTGTTTCCTACATGGATGTGCGGGATGCTCTTTGGTCTTTAGGGAAAGATAAAGGGCCTGGCCCATATGGTTTTCCCCCTTTTTTCTTCAGGAGATATTGGGCTATTGTTGGGAGCGAGGTGGTTGAGGGGGTTCATGCTGCTTTCTATTACGACATCCCTGCTGACTGGAAGAAAACCTTAGTTACTCTTATTCCCAAAAGAGATGGAGCCTCCTCTTCTTGTCACTTCAGACCAATTAGCCTTTGTACTCCCATTTACAAAGTTTGTGCCAAAGTGTTGGTTGGGCAATTGCAAAAGATGATACCCCATCTTATCAGCCCTGAGCAAGGAGCTTTTGTCAAAGGTCGCAGGGTCACTGATAATATCCTTCTTGCTCAGGAATTTATGCATGATCTCAAGCGTACCCTATTTCGAAGGTGCCTTATGGCTGTTAAGCTTGACATGGAGCGTGCTTATGATTGGATGAGCTGGTATTTCATTAGGAGGAGCCTTCATGAATTTAGGTTTTCAGATGCTGGTCGAGATGGGTCATAGACTATGTGGAGGGCCTTCCTTTGCTATCATGGTGAATGGTACTGCGATAGATTTCTTCCCTTCGATGACTGATCTCCATCAAGGGTGCCCTCTATCCCCTTACCTATTCATATTATGTGCTGATGCTCTATCTCGGACTCTAGATGAGGCGGTCTAGCGTTCTTATCTGGAGCCCTATCGGGTTGCCCTAGGAG
The DNA here is from genome assembly GCA_900491605.1 of Calamus simplicifolius. Taxonomy (NCBI): domain Eukaryota; kingdom Viridiplantae; phylum Streptophyta; class Magnoliopsida; order Arecales; family Arecaceae; genus Calamus; species Calamus simplicifolius. The sequence goes on from UESW01001896.1 coordinate 123,169, forward strand.
CCCAGCCTTTATCCCACCTTCTTTTTGCAGATGATTGTCTCCTAATCGGATGGGGTTCTGTCTAGAATGCTAGATCTTTTGCTTATGTTGTAGAATCCTATTGTCGAGAGTCAGGCCAGCTTATAAATCTATAAAAATCTTCTATCATTCTTAGTCCAAAAATGAAATCACGAGTTAAGTTGGATCTTGACCACCTTGGGAATTCCAGAGCAGTAGGGGATTCTCACCTACCTTAGTGTCCCTATGACTGGAGGTCGCCTACGGATGTTGGAGGTTCAGCCAATGGTATGCCAAGTCTGTGATTGTTTGGAGGGATATCAGGCTGCCACTCTATCCATGATGGGCAGAGTCTCTCTTATCAGGTCTGTTCTCAGCTTCATCCCTGTCTATCTTTTGGCTAATACTATGGTTCCCAGATCTTGCCTAAGGAAGTTGGAACATATTTTTTGCAATTTTATATGGAGGCATAGATAGGACAGCCATGGGGTCCATCTTCTGGACTGGGATACCATTTGTCGCCCTATCAGAGAGGGAGGTCTTGAGATCCAATCCCTTATGGCAAGGAGAGAAGTACTAATTGTCAGGCATGCCGTGAGATATCTTCTTTAGCCCAGTTGTTTGTGGAGCAGGACGATGAGGTCACAATATGGTGTTTGGAGACAGGGAGCTCAAATCCAGCCGACCAGAGATTGCTCCTTCATCTGGAAGGAAATCTACGCTTGTTCTTCTATTGCGATAGCCCATGTCAGATGCTCGGTTGGTGACGAAACCACTATTGATGTCATACATGATGCATAGATTTCTCTGATCCCCTTATCAAGGTGGCCGACCTATATGAATATGGAAGCTGCTAACAATCTCAGAGTCCATGATTTGTTAAGGGAAGATGGCAGGACCTGGAGAATCTAGGACCTTGCTATGCTGTTTGGGCCCTAACTAGTTTTTCAGATCCTCACTGTTCCAATTCCTCTTCATCGAGAACGTGATCTTAGGGTATGGGGTTCTTCGTGCCATCCCAAAGCTCCATCGAGTTCTCTCTACAACCTATGTAGGGGACCATCTGTTACCACTTTTACTGCAGCTTAGATTTGGAGACTCCTGATCCATCCGAGGGTACAGCTCTTTTTGTGGAAAATGGCCTGGGATCGTCTATCGACAAAGGCTCTTCTCAGCTAGAGAGGCATGCACATTATGGAGTCTTGCCATTTTGTGGGGCTTATGAAGAGACGACAGAGCATGCTATTTTGAGCTATTCTAGGATGAGGCAGATTTGGAGGACTATTGGGAGATGACCTTGGGTTGATGATGGTAATGCCGGGTTGCATTCTTTTCTTCGGTTCATCCACCTGAGTTGGTTCATAAGGCCTGTTTAGCTTCCTATATTGCATATCAGGTCTGGTTGGCTAGGAATACAATGATCTTTGAGACAAAGGATATCCCGATCCATCGGAGTATTCTGCGTGCTAGATGCTTGGCGTCCGAGTACTGGCTATTTGATGATTTCTCTCACCTGACTATCCCAAGATCCTGGGTCTCCCATGCTACTCCGGCAACAGCCCATAGGGCAATTTCTATCTTCTAGAAGCCCCTCCTAGGGTTTGTTAAGGTAAATTTTGATGGCAACGTCTGTGGTACCACTGGAGGAGCAGGGTACATTATTCACTCTGATGATAGAAGACTTCTGGCGGCCAGTGGGACCTCCCTTCAGGACTATTTTGTTTCAGAAGCTAAACTCAGAGCTGCATGGGCGAGCATTGTCAGAGTAACTCGGCAGTTGCAGGCTCAAAGGACCATTATTGAGGGAGACTCTGCTACCATCATCGATTGGATCCAGGGGATCATTATTCAGGGAGACTCTGCTACTGTCATCGATTGGATCCAGGGTGGAGTGGATCGTGAGGATGCCCATCTGCTGCTTTATGATAGTTGGTTTATGATAGTTGGTAGTTATTGCAGAACCTGGAGGTTACTATAGCCCGCCATATTTATCGGGAGGCTAACTATGCGATGGATTGGATGGCCTTCTATACTGCATAATATTTCATTGATTGAACCTGGTCTCATGTGTTGGGAATTGTATCCTAAAGCCAATCATTTGATGATTGTGCTAATGTAAATTGTATATAAATTGATATATTAATAAAAGTTATTTGGTAGTTTATTTATTACAAGAACATCTTCTTAATACTCCTGATTGTAATGAAGCCCTTAGGATCTTCCTTCACGATAAAGGAAGATTTATCTATGAAGGTCCTCAAAAAGGTTCGCGACCATATGATATACTATAACAGGGCCATAGTACTATCAATTATAGGATGTTGTATATCATATTTGTTGGTTGTCCTCTTAACCAATGAGTGTAGAGACACTGGTATGACATACAGATGAAAGTGTAGGAGTAAATTTCACCGAACGTGACTCATTTCTGGATACTCTACTATCAAGAGTTAATCCGAGAAGATATAGGTATAACTATCCTTCAGACCTGAAGATCACAGCCAGTGGCTTACAAGCAACTCATTGTACTTAGGTGCCGGACCACCTGGATTTCTAATCCAGCTACGAAAGGTTACTGGGTGTAGTCAAGTACTTGTGGTAGTCAGTTATGGATCAAGATGGAATTTGACCTATCCTGTTAAAAAAAGAAATGCTTGTGTTTCAATTTAGCAAGACCTTGGCCAAGGCACTTCATGTGAAAGTCACATGATCACTAAAATTGAAATCACTTTATGGATTTGCTATTTAGAGTTGACAGGCTCTTAAGCCATCCTTAGCATTTCTGGTCAAGAGGATGAATTATACGGTAATTATTTCTTAGTGTTCTTGGAGTTTGCTCGGCAACTCTTCGACCTATCTGGACGTCGGGTTCCATTGCTAGATTGGCACATCGATTAGTATAGAAAGTTGTTTCTATGCTACAGGCTTAGGTTCGAACCTAGAGAGTCATACGCATAGAAGTTTCCTAGGATGATCTGTTTGCTGATCAATGATTGAGAATCGTATATGATTTAATTAATCAATTTGATTGATTGAATTATCTTAATTGGGTTAAGTATAATTGGATAAGATTCAATTTGATTTAAGTCTATTAGAAGGACTAGTCAATTTCAAATATTGATTTGAAATTAGACTTGATTTGGATTTAAATAGATTCAGGACTAGCCAAATTTGATTTGGGCTAGGACCATGATCTATGTGGGTTCAGTCCAATAAATTCAGATTAGCTTAAACCAAAAACTAAACCCAAACCTCTAGCATAAGTCTGAGAGATTAAATTCACATATAGAATTTAATGTCTTGCATTAATCTTCTCCAAACAATTCCGTCGGAATTCTAAAATGTTAAAATTTATATGGAATAAATGCGCCTCTTTATATTAACCAAGCGCTACGGTTCGACGACTCTTTGGTTTTTACCGAACGTCAGAATTAACCAAGCGCTACGGTTCGATGACTCTTTGGTTTTTTACCGAACGTCGGAATTAACCAAGCGCTACGGTTCGGCATCTCTTTGGTTTTCGCCAAGCAGCGGAATTCTAAATGTTAGAATTTAATGGGCTGGCTAAAAAGAGACTATAAATAGAGGACATCCCTTACCAGATTACACAGAAGAGAAAAACAATATACGATATGTCGTGAATTGATTTTCTAAATAATTAGAATAGAAAATCCTGGTGATTCTGGTGCTAACAGAAGTGTGAAGGATCCTAGAAGAAGAATTCAAATGGAATGATTCAAGATCAGCAAAGTCGTTTTCCGTGAGCTAGCACTCCCAGGAATCCGATCATTCGGGGCTTCGCATGGACGATACTAGAGGCCGGACGATTGAACGGCTGCAGAGCATAAAATGATTTACTAATTGCCTTTAAGGTAAGTGATATGATCCCTAGATCTTAAGGTATGCTTCAAGATAAGAAGTATGACTTCTTGCCTTGAAGATCAAGACATGATCTTGATAGTTTTATTTATATGTATATTTTGGATCAATCGATCCTATATACAAGGCAAAGATATGATCTTGATGCATGTTAAGTAGATTAGTATGTAATCTTTAAATTTCTGCATTGATAATTATTATCAATTTTTTTTAAAATATGCATGCCTCGGAGATTGTTTCTCCCTTCAAATGGTATATGGTTTCGTATTGATCTAATTTATTGCATGTAAATTAATGCTCCTATTAATTATGTAATCAAGGCCAAAATAAATCACAGGTCTATTCGGTCATAGATGGATTGAAAATCCAAATTACCCATTCAACGAGGTATTCTGTGACATATTGCCATGATAATTTAAATTGATCTTTGGCTTCAAAACACTGATTACACACACTCTCAAAATATGTTTTATATTTGATACATATTGATATTGTATAAAAATATGATATTTGCATGTTTAGTATAAAACATAGATATAATATATGATGGCATGATGTCTATGTTATGACACATACAAATATTTATGAGAGTCTAATTTGAATGTCAAAAGTTAATTCATAATCTCTTTAGATATGATCTAAATATACGAATTATGAGTAGTAATATAATACATGTGATGCTTGATTGAAATATATGACATGTAAACATAAAATATATTTAATCCTTTGGGTTAGCTAAATCGGGTCCATAAAGGGTTAGACCCTAAGGTTTAAATCAACTGGACTATAAGAGTATTTGATCAAATCTAATTAGATTAGGTTAAGAATGCTCTAAATCAAACAATAGTTGTAGTTGATCATGTCCTTCTCTTTGATTAAACCAAATGGAAGTAGATTAGGCTCCGTGGTTGAGCATGAATCTCTTAGATGGTTAAATCAGAATTGGTTAACCATATGATGTCAAGGTGAGTTGGCAAGTTGCTCTAGGATCAACGATCGAATGGTTTTTAATTGGGAGCTACTCGTATTGATGCATCTTTAACGAGTTAATGGCATATCCCTCCCATCGATCTCACTCACCTGGTCAATGTGGTGAACCATTTATGATTCAGATCATTTACCTAATTCGGGTTGACCCATGCCTGTAAGGAAAACTGATTTAGGTGCCACTTAACCTGACTTAATCTTGTTTCATTCTACCGATTTCATAGATTCAGTGGGAGAACTTGATTAGTCAATTTATTTACAGATTAATAAATCCTCTAAAATTATTAGGTCCTTAAAATGAAATAGTTATATGATAACTAAATCATAGCCTCCCATTAAGGTGGGTGATAATGAGTCCGATGTCTTCATAATCATTGGAGGCACTCCATGCCTGGTGCTTGTCAACCATCGGAATTATCATTCATTATATGATAAGTCAGCATAACTATTACATAGATAGTTAGGTGAGCCGAGCTTCACTCGGGCTTGGTTATCTATTGATAGGTTACATTGATTATATCATTTAATGGTTGGGCCTAACCAGGAATTTCAGTGGAGGCACTTCATGCCTGCTGAAGAGGTATATGGGGCAAAACTGAACACTAAGAATTGTTTGGGAAAACAATTGGTTTTGAACCTACTCTTAGATGCGTATAGGTTAGCCAAGCTTCACTTGGGCCTATATGTAGTTTATGTAGATCTTAGTGCCCGCTAAAGAATTAAGAATAATTCTTCGAATTGGGGTGTAGAGGCTGCCAACTTAAACAAAATAGTGGGAGAATCTTTAGACTAAAGTCCAAGTCTTTAGACTGAATCAATTTATATACTAATAAACTTTAGTTTTTCCTTATGCAGAACATGGCTACTAATTTATCATTAAGGTCCCTATTGGATAGTGACAAGTTGAATTGTTCCAATTTCAATAGCTGGTTCAGAAAACTTAAGATCGTCCTTGAGCATGAGAGGATTCTATATATTCTGAATAATCCTGCACCAAAGATACCTGATGTAAACACCCAAAGTTTTGAGAGAGACACTTATTAGAAGTGGCTCAATGATAGAACTAGCGTGCGTTGTATCATGCTAGCAGCAATGAACGATGAATTCGATCGTCGGTTCGAGAATACTCAGCCAAAAGAAATCATTCAAGCATTGAATGAATCTTTCGGCACACCCGACGATGTTGAAAGGCACAAGACTAGTTGTGCTATTTTCAATGCTCGAATGAGGGATGGATCTCCTGTCACTGATCATGTATTGTACATGATCGAGAAGATAGAACTCCTAAGCAAGCTCGGCTTTCCCTTACATGAGCAGTTGGGAAAAGATGTCATCCTGAATTCCTTGCCTCCATCCTTCCAACCTTTCCTTACTCATTTTTGAATGACAAAGCCTGCAGTCAACTACCACGGTTTGTTGGGGTTGTTATAAAACTTTGAGAAGGATAACCAACTCTCTAAAGGTTTGGTTAATGTGGTTGAAGGATCTAAGGTAGGGCGTAAACCCTTTGGGAAAGGAAAGAAGAAAAAGAATAATAAAAAGGTGCAATATACTAGAACATCTATAAGGGGTCAGATGCAGAAGAAGAAAGTTGATAAAAGTCAAGCTGAATGCTTTCACTGCAAGATGCAAGGGCACTGGAAGAGGAACTGTCCTCTTTACATTGCCATACTTGATCAAAACAAGCCAAAGAAGAAAAAGGAGCAAGATGTTGCTCAACAAGGTATTTATATGATAACACCTTATAATTTTTCTGTATATGATAATCAGACCTGGGTATTGGATATCGGGAGTCCTTTTAACATTTGTAATTCATTACAAGGATTACATGTCACCAGAAGATTTGAGGACAATGAAAGATTCCTTAATGTCGGCGATGGAAGATTAGTTCCAGTTCTGGCATTAGGAGTTCTTGAAATAGTTTTCAATAGAAATGTCATTATACTAAATGATTGTCATTTTTTCCCAACGTTCTTATTGAACGTAATTTCTGTAGGCCTTCTGACCAAAAGTCATTATGAAATTTCAATAAAGGATGCTACTTTGAATATCATTATGAATGGAGTCACTGTAATGACTGGGCATTTATCTAATGGCATTTATATATTATCACAGCCTGTGAATGTAGTGTACAATTCAAGTAAGTGCCCTAGAACAACTGATATCACAGACATTTATTTATCTTTGGCACCATCGGCTGGGTCATATCAATAAGAACAGATTAAACAGGTTAACTCAGGAGGGCATCTTTCGAATTGATGATTGTGAATCATTAACTACCTGTGAATCCTGTCTTCTTGGTAAAATGACCAGGTCATCTTTTACTGGAAAAGGTGAAAGAGCCAAAGAGCTATTGAGTCTAGTACATACTGATGTATGTGGACCAATGAGCACTTGTACCAAAGGTGAATATTACTACTTCATTACTTTTACAGATGACCTTTCTAGGTTTGGTTATGTCTATCTTATGAGACATAAATCTGAGTCGTTTGAAATGTTCAAACTATATCATAAAGAAGTAGAAAAACAAACAGGAAAATGTATTAAGACCCTTCGATCAGATCGAGGAGGCGAATACCTTTCCAATGAATTTATGACATATTTAAGAGAAAATGAGATTCTCTCCCAATGGACTCCTCCTGGAACACCGCAGCATAACGGTGTGTCGGAAAGAAGGAATCGAACTTTGTTAGACATGGTTCAGTCCATGATGGGTTTTGCGAGCTTGCCAATATCATTTTGGGGATACGCATTAGAATCAGCTTGTTATATTCTTAATAAGGTTCCAAGTAAGTCTGTTTCTAAAACTCCACATGAGATGTGGTATGGACATAAACTGGTTATTACCTATCTAAGAGTCTGGGGGTGTCCGGCTTATGTGAAACGTGTAAAATCAGACAAACTTGAACCCAAATCTGACAAATGTTTTTTTATCAGCTATCCGAAAGAGACCAAAGGATATTACTTCTACAATACTGAAGAACAAAAGTTGTACATTAGTAATAGAGCAGTTTTTCTTGAAAAGGAGTTCCTTAGTGAAGGAACAAATAGCTCTAATGTTGAACTTGAGGAAGCTCATCAAGTAGAAGGAACAACACAAACCAGTGAACCCTTAGAATCTGAGTTGATTAGATCAAACTCAAAACCCATTTTAGATGCACCATTAAGGCGATCTGGTAGAGTACCACATCAACCGGATAGATACTTAGGTTTCTTGGTCCAGAATGATGATCCTGTTGAACTCGATGAGAACAACGAGGATCCGATCACCTATATGGATGCTATGCAAAGGCTGACTCTAATACATGGCTTGAGGCCATGAAATCCGAACTTGACTCCATGAAGGACAATAATGTATGGACATTAGTTGACCCACCCGAAGGGATAAAACCCATAGGGTGTAAGTGGGTTTTCAAGAGGAAAAGAGGCGCAGACGGAAAGGTTGAGACCTATAAAGCACGTCTGGTTGCTAAGGGGTATCATCAACGTTATGGTATTGACAATGATGAAACGTTTTCTCCTGTGGCAATGCTGAAATCCATTCGGATTATGCTAGCTATAGCAGCACACTTCGATTATGAGATTTGGTAGATAGATCTTAAAACCGCTTTTCTAAATGGTGATTTAGAAGAACAGGTGTATATGATACAACATGAAGGTTTTATATCTAAAGATGAGCTAAAGTGTGCAGGCTATAGAAGTTCATTTATGGACTTAAGCAAGCATCTAGGAGTTGGAACATACGATTTGATAAAGTGATCAAATCTTATGGCTTTATTAAAAATAAAGAAGAACCTTGCATTTATAAATGGGCTAACGATTCCGTTATTGTATTTCTTGTATTATATGTGGATGATATTCTCTTAATCGAGAATGATATCCCTGCATTACAAGGAATAAAGACATGGTTATCATCACAATTCTCCATGAAAGATCTGGGAGAAGCATCATACATCCTAGGGATGAAGATCTATAGAGATAGATCTAAGAGGATGCTTGGTTTATCCCAATCTACGTACATTGACACAGTGTTAAAGAGGTTTAGCATGGAGAATTCCAAGAAAGGCTATCTTCCGATAGGCCATGGAATTCGTCTTTCTAAGAAGGATTGTTCGATAACTCCTAATGAAAGAGAACGTATGAGTCGAATTCCATATGCTTCGGCAGTGGGATCGATTATGTACACCATGACATGTACAAGACCAGATGTGGCATATTCACTAGGAGTAGTCAGTAGATACCAATCTGATCCAGGAGAAAAATACTGGCAAGTTGTTAAGACAATCCTTAAGTATTTGAGAAATACTAAGGACCAGTGGTTAGTCTATGGAGAGTCTGATTTGAAACTTGTTGGATATACTGATTCCGATTTCTAATCAGATCATGATGATAGCAAAAGCGTATCGGATTTCGTGTTCATCCTGAATGGTGAAGCTATTTGCTGGAAAAGTTCCAAGCAACATACAGTGGCAGATTTGGTGTGTGAGGTAAAGTACATCGCTGTATCAGATGCTGCGAAAGAAGCTGTGTGGCTGCGAAAGTTTATCTCTGAGCTTGGAGTGACACCTTCCATAGATGGACCAGTCCTGTTGTACAGTGACAGCACTGGTGCCATAGCTCAAGCAAAGGAACCATGAGCACATTAGCGCACCAAGCACATACTGCGCCGGTTTCATCTTATTCGAGAGATTGTAGATCGAGGTGACATATATCTTTAGAAGATTAATGGAAAGGAAAACCTAGGTGACCCATTTACTAAAGCACTCAGCATCAAGGAGTTTGACAATATAAGTTGAAGATGGGTATTAGATACTATAATGAGTGGCTTTAGGCTAAGTAGGAGTTTGTTGGGAATTGTATCCTAAAGCCAATTATTTGATGATTGTGCTAATGTAAATTGTATATAAATTGATATATTAATAAAAGTTATTTGGCAGTTTATTCATTACAAGAACATCTTCTTAATACTCCTGATTGTAATGAAGCACTTAGGATCTTCCTTCACGATAAAGGAGGATTTATCTTTGAAGGTCCTCAAAAAGGTTTGCGACCATATGATATACTATGACAGGGCCATAGTACTATCAATTATAGGACGTTGTATATCATATTTGTTGGTTGTCCTCTTAACCAAGGAGTATAGAGACACTGGTATGACATACAAGTGAAAGTGTAGGAGTACATTTCACCGAACGTGACTCATTTTTGGATACTCTACTATCAAGAGTTAATCCAAGAAGATATAGGTATAACTATCCTTCAGATCTAAAGATCACAACCAGTGGCTTACAAGCAACTCATTGTACTTAGGTGTCGGACCACCTGGATTTCTAATCCAGCTACGAAAGGTTACTGGGTGTAGTCAAGTACTTGTGGTAGTCAGTTGTGGATCAAGATGGAATTTGACCTATCCCGTTAAAAGGAGAAATGCTTGTGTTTCAATTTAGCAAGACCTTGGCCAAGGCACTTCATGTGAAAGTCATATGATCACTAAAATTGAAATCACTTTATGGATTTGCTATTTAGAGTTGACAGGCTCTTAAGCCATCCTTAGCATTTATGGTCAAGAGGATGAATTATAAAGTAACTGTTTCTTAGTGTTCTTGGAGTTTGCTCGGCAACTCTTCGACCTATCCGGACGTCGGGTTCCATTGCTAGATGGGCACATCGATTAGTATAGAAAGTTGTTTCTATGCTACCGGCTTAGGTTCAAACCTAGAGAGTCAAACGCATAGAAGTTTCCTAGAATGATCTGTTTGCTGATCAACGATTGAGAATCCTATATGATTTAATTAATCAATTTGATTGATTGAATTATCTCGATTGGGTTAAGTACAATTGAATAAGATTCAATTTGGTTTAAGTCTATTAGAAGGACTAGTCAATTTCAAATATTGATTTGAAATTAGACTTGATTTGGATTTAAATAGATTCAGGACTAGCCAAATTTGATTTGGGCTAAGACTATGATCTATGTGGATTCAGTCCAATAAATTCAGATTAGCTTAAACCAAAAACTAAACCCAAACCTCTCGGTAAGAGATTAAATTCATATATAGAATTTAATGTCTTGCATTAATCTTCTCCAAACAATTCCGTCGGAATTCTAAAGTGTTAGAATTTATATGGAATAAATGCGCCTCTTTGTATTAACCAAGCGCTAGACGACTCTTTGGTTTTTACCGAACGTCGGAATTAACCAAGCGCTACGGTTCGATGACTCTTTGGTTTTTTACGAACGTCGGAATTAACCAAGCGCTACGGTTCGGCATCTCTTTGGTTTTCACCAAGTGGTGGAATTCTAAATGTTAGAATTTAATGGGCTGACTAAAAAGAGACTATAAATAGAGGACATCCCTCACCAGATTACACAGAAGAGAAAAAAAATACACGATATGTCGTGAATTGATTTTCTAAAGAATTAGAATAGAAAATCCTGATGATTCTGGTGCTAACGGAAGTGTGGAGGATCCTAGAAGAAGAATTCAAGTTGGAGGATTCAAGATCAGCAAAGTCATTTTTCGCGAGCTAGCACTCTCGGGAATCCGATCATTCGGGGCTTCGCGTGGACGATACTAGAGACCGGACGATTGAACGGCTGCAGAGCATAAAAGGATTTACCAATTGCCTTTAAGGTAAGTGATATGATCCCTAGATCTTAAGGCAAGCTTCAAGATAAGAAGTATGACTTCTTGCCTTGAAGATCAAGATATGATCTTGATAGTTTTATTTATATGCATATTTTGGATCAATCGATCCTATATACAAGGCAAAGATATGATCTTGATGCATGTTAGATAGATTAGTATGTAATATTTAAATTTTCGCATTGATAATTGTTATCAATTTTTTTAAAATATGCATGCCTCGAAGATTGTTTCTCCCTTCATCAGGGTGATAGGATTCCACCCTCTCTTTATATGTATCTTTTTCTTGATCTTGTGGGCTGCCCTCATGTCAAAATTATGTGACTTCCGTACTCTACCAAAAAAAAATGATTTAAAGAAGAACAATCTTAAGCTTCTTTTTTTTCTAAATATGCCAGGAAAAAAAAAAGCTTCCAAACTAGAGTTCATTGCTATGGAATATATCTTGTTCTTCATAGATCAGCCCGGTACTGAAGGTGCACTAAAATCTAATAAACACAATAAATATGTAAGAGATTAATTATGTTTCTGATAGAAACTCAAATTATGGAAGCAGGTCGGAATCACATACCTTCAACCCTTGTTTACCTTTACTTAATTTGTTTCTTTTGTTTACTCAGTTTCTCATATTTCTCTCTTTCAATTGTGATGGCGTATATTTTCTATATAAAGAGTAGTGTGTGGACCAAGCAATATGGAAGCTTTATATAGTCATTGCTCTATCAACAATGACTTTTCAATTACCTACCAACTAAATTGATATTACACAAGTTAATAACTATTTCAGTTGCAAAAGATGAATGGTCATAAAAGACCAAAAGTTTGCACCAAAATGGTTATAGAAGATCAAGAGTTTGCACCCCACTTGGTACAAACATTGATGTACAACTTTATGCAAAAATGAAACACATCTGCGAGTAATATCAACTATGTATTACGATGTTTTTCACTTCCTAAGTTTCTTATGTGGTAACAACTTCTTAATGAACAAACCTTATATTTATTCTTGGTCCAAATATGAAATATATTTTCTTAAATAAAATAAAGTTGTGCTTATAAATTGAGAAAATATCTGAATATATAAGAGTTTCATTAATAAACTAAATATATATATACAATTATAAGGCGGAACCAAGTCCCATTCTTTCTACATGATCCTTGAATTTTATTGGTGGCATGCCCTTAGTCAAAAGATCAGCAATTATCAACCCAGTGCTAATGTGCTCAATGACCACTTTCTTTTCATTGACACATTCTCTAATAGCTAAGTACTTAATGTCGATATGCTTGCTTCGACTCCCACTTTTATTACTCTTAGCCATAAAAACAACAGCTGACTTGTTGCAAAAAATCTTTAATGGCCTATAAATAGAATCCATAACTCTAAGCCTAAAAATGAAACTCTTAAGCCAAACACCATGCGAAGTAGCCTCAAAACAAGATATGAACTCGGCTTCCATGATAGAAGTGGCAGTCAAAGTCTGTTTGACACTTTTTTATGAAATAGCTCCATCAGCCATAATAAAAATGTACCCAGATGTTGATTTGCAAGAATCAATATAACCAGCAAAGTATGCATCTGAATAGCCAATCACATCTAGATTGTCTGTTTGTCTATACATAAGCATATAGTCTTTAGTTCCTTGAAGGTACCGTATGACTTTCTTTGCATCTCTCTAGTGGTCTATACCTGGGTTACTCTAATATTGCCCTAATATCCCAACAGCATATGCAATGTCAGGTCTTATACATACTTGGGCATACATAAGGCTTCCAACTTCAAAAGCATATGGAATATTCTTCATAGATTCTCTCTCAAGCTCATTCTTTGGGCATTGGTTCAAACTGAACCAATCATCCTTCACAATAGGAGCAACACTTGGTGAACAATCTTTCATCCGAAATCTTTTCAAAACTTTATTAATATAGGTTTCTTGTGACAGTCCTAATACATCACGAGGTCTGTCCCTATAGATCTTAATGCCAATGGCATAAGATACCCCATCCATATCTTTCATGTTAAAATTTTTAGAAAGGAATTGTTTCACCTTATGCAGCAAACCCTTATCATTTATTGCAAGCAAAATATCATCCACATATAAAACAAAAAGAAATTTTACTCTCACTAACTGTCTGGTATATACATTGATCCATGGGGTTTTCAACAAAACCAAATGAAAAAATTACACCATGAAATTTGAAATACCATTGACGAAAAGCTTGTTTTAAACCATATATGGATTTCTTAAGCTTACAAACCAAATGCTCACCATCACTAGAAGAGAAACCTTCAGATTGTTTCATATAAACCTCTTCTTCTAAATCACCATTAAGGAAAGCTATTTTCAAATCCATTTGTTGCAACTCAAGGTCAAAATGCATAACTAATGCTAAAATGATATGAAGAGAATCTTTCTTAGATACAAAAGAAAAGGTCTTCGTGTAATCAATTCCTTCTTTTTGAGTGAACCCCTTAGCAACGAGTCTCGCTTTGTCTCTCTCAATGTTGCCTAATGAGTCCCTTTTGATCTTAAAGATTGACGGGAAGCTTGTTTTAAACCATATATGAATTTCTTAAGCTTACAAACCAAATGCTCACCATCACTAGAAGATAAACCTTCAAGTTGTTTCATATAAACCTTCTCTTCTAGATCACCATTAAGAAAAGCTGTTTTTATATCCATTTATTGCAACTCAAGGTCAAAATGTACAACTAATGCTAAAATGATACGAAGAGAATCTTTCTTAGATACAAGAGAAAAGGTCTTTGTGTAATCGATTTCTTCTTTTTGAGTGAACACCTTAGCAATGAGCCTCGCTTTGTATCTCTTAATGTTGCCTAATGAGTCCCTTTTGATCTTAAAGACCCATTTACAACTAATAACTTGCCCTATTAGGCAACTCTATAAGGTCCCAAACTTCATTGCTCTTCATGGAATCCATCTCTTCCTTCATAGCATCGTGCCATAAATCAAACTCTTGCAACTCATGGCTTATGAAAATGTTTTAGGATCATTTTCGGCTCCTATGTAAGATTCTTGCAGATACACGATATAATCACTAGGAATAGCTAAACTTTTCTCTCTAGTAGATCGTCTTAATATTGGACCACTATCTCCTTGAGGAGCTTGTAATTCAACTGTTTGTTCAGAAACTTTAGATAAATCTTGAACTGATTGATCCACTGGAAAGTTCTCAGCAACTTGTGAAAATTCAACGATTGGTTGTTCAACACCAATTTGAACTTGTGGAGTACTATGAACCAATCTATCTGATGAAGTGGAAGATTGAGATTCTATATGATCATGAGCATGAAGTAAATTTTTGAATCGATCCCTTCCACTGATCACGTCATTTTCAAGAAACTTAGAATTCCTTAATTCCATAATCCTAGTAGTGTGAGATGGACAATAAAATCTATAACCCTTAGACTTTTCAGCTTATCCAATAAAAAATCCACTTATAGTCCTTGGATCAAGTTTCTTTTCTTATGGATTATATATTCTCACCTCAGACAGACATCCCCAAACGCACATTGTTGCAAACTCGGTTTCCAACCTTTCCATAATTCAAAAGGTATTTTTGGGATAGCCTTGGTTGGAACTCGATTTAATATATACGCAGCCGTCTTAAGTGCTTCAGTCCACAAAGATTTAGGAAGATTAGAGTTGCTAAGCATACTCCACACCATGTCCATTAGTGTTCGGTTTCTTCTTTCTGCAACACCATTTATATCTGGTGAACCAGGCATGGTGTATTAGGCTACAATCCCATATTCTTGAAGAAACTTAGCAAATAGATCAGATGCTTGTCCACTATTGATCCATTTATTGATTTTGATGATTAATAAAGGAATTGAGTATATTTATTTGATTACTAATGGATTTTATAAGTGTTTCAAGACTTAAATTTATTTGATCAATTTAAAGGAATTAAGAAATGAATTTTGAATCAAATACAAATCAGAGATTTTAAAGTTTCAGAGCTTGGAGTCGACACCTAGAAAATCTAGAGCTGACCCTATGGCCAATTCAATTTTAATCTGATTTTTGATATGATCCGAAGCCAACACCTAGAGTTTCGGAGTCGACACTTACAGTGTCTGGAGCCAACTCCAATGCGGGGACAGAACGCTTTTTTTGAGCATCCTGGAGCCGACACCTATAGTATTCGAGAGCCGACACCTGACGATGGCGAGCCGACACTTACTTTTGCGGAGCCGACTCCTCAACGAACTCGAAAATTTCTATTTTTGGAAAAACAATCTGGAGCCGACACCTGAAAAGTTGGAGCCAACTCCAACCTGACTGGGACGAAAATTTAAAATGCAAGATTAGCTCTAACGGTAATATTTCCTTTTTACCTAATTTTTAACGGATAGATTTTGTCTATAGGTACACTCCAACGGCTAGTTTCATCCCAAAAATGGATTGAAGAAAATCTATAAAAAGGGGAAAACACCCGTTTGAAAAAGTGAGAAGAAAGAGAGACGAAAATTAGAAAATATTTCAAATCAAAAATCCAAAAAAGCCTAAGCCTGAATCTTAAGAGAAAAGCCTTCAAACTCAAATCCTTCCACTCCTAAAAGCTCAAAGAGGAATCCAAGGCGCCCCAAGTCAAAAATCGGTGGATTTCCCAAATTGAAGTAAAAGCTCTGTTTCTTCCATTTCCGATCTCCTCAACTGCAATGACTGTAAGGGATTAAAGCTGAGGCTTGATTCATCATTCCAAAGGGAGAAGAGGAAAAGAAGAAAAGAAGAAAAGCTCAAAGCCAAACAACTTCAAATCAGGCTTTTCTAAACTTGTTTACTTATTTTTGAATATTTGCTCATTGAGGAGCTATGTATCTTTGAAAAACTATATTCTTTTTGTTTGTGCCTAGTTCAATCAAAGGTATTGAACTAGTGGAGGTTGTATACCTCGGGTCAAGCTAGATCTCCCCCGAGGCTGTCAGCTCTGTGCTTGTGCGCATGGATGCTGATGGGGTTCAGAAGCCAATCTATTACACCAGCAAGGTACTCCATGACACCGAGACCAGGTACTCTAGAACCGAGAAGATTATTTTTGCCTTGGTGGTCTCTGCTCAACGCTTCCGACCTTATTTTCAAGCTCAT
>UESW01001896.1:150542-176701 GCA_900491605.1 Calamus simplicifolius
TTAGTCAATTATGTGATAAAGGTTTTAAAGTATCATTTGAATCTTCTATATGCACTGTTTCTAATCCCATTGATAATAGCATTGTTTTTATTGGAAATAGAAATGGCAATGTATACTTGATTGATTTAGACAATTTGTCTACTAGTAATCATTGCTTAGTTGCTAATAATGCTAATATAATGAGATTGGTTGGTTGTGGCATCGTAGATTAGGTCATGCAAGCACACACCTTATTTCAAAATTAATTAAATGGATTTAGTAAAAGGACTTCCAAACTAGATTTTGAAAATAATAAAATTTGTGATGCATGTCAATTTGGAAAACAAACTAGAAGTTCTTTCAAATCTAAAAATATTGTTTCACTTCTAGGCCACTTGAGCTACTTCACATGGATCTTTTTGGACCAACTAGAACCACAAGTCTAGGAGGAAAGAAATATGGTCTTGTGATTGTAGATGATTATTCTAGATATACTTGGGTAATGTTTTTAGCTCACAAAGATGAGACTTTCTCATATTCCTGAAATTCTTCAAGAAAGTCACAAATGAGAAAAACACTACCATAGTATCTCTAAGAAGTGATCATGGAACAGAATTTGAAAATCACTTATTTGAAAATTTTGCATGAAAATGGAATTAATCATAATTTTTCAGCCCTAGGACTCCACAACAAAATGGTGTAGTTGAAAGAAAAAATAGGACCTTAGAAGACATGGCCCGTACCATGCTATGTGAAAGCAACCTACCAAAGTATTTTGGGCGGAAGCTATTAACACAGCATGTTACATCTTAAATAGAGCTTAATAAGACCAATCATTAAAGAAAACACCTTATGAATTATGGAATGAAAGAAAACCAAATATAAAATACTTTCATGCATTTGGATGTAAATGTTTCATTCATAATAATGGTAAAATAATTAGGAAAATTTGATGCTAAATCTGATGAAGGAATTTTCTTAGGATATTCAACAACTAGTAAAGCTATAGAGTATTTAACAAGAAAACCTTAGTAGTTGAAGAATCCATTCATGTAGTTTTTGATGAATCTTTAGCATCTAGTTCTGAAAAGATTGATGATGAGGAAGATACAAACATAATTGAAAAGATCTTGAAAAACTTAATATTGAAGTATCTTCTGATCATGAACAAGAAGCTAAAGATGATGATTCACATAAGGACGATGATGTTATGAAATCATAATGATATAGATCTTCCAAGAGACTGGAGATATGCTATAGTCATCCAAGGAATTGATTATAGGCGATCCATCTCAAGGAATAAGAACTAGATCATAATGAGAAATATTAGTAATCATCTTGCATTTGTATCACAAATTGAACCTAAAACTATTGAAGAAGCTGAAAAAGATAATAATTGGATGTTAGCATGCAAGAAGAATTAAATCAATTTACTAGAAATAATGTTTGGACTTTAGTTGAAAGACCTAAAAATCATTCAGTATAGGATCAAAATGGGTTTTAGAAATAAATTAGATGAAAATGGCATAGTAATTAGAAACAAAGCTAGATTGGTTGCTAAAGGATATAATCAAGAAGAAGGTATTGATTTTGATGAAACCTTTGCACCTGTAGCTAGATTAGAAGCCATTAGGCTATTACTTGCATTTGCATGTCATATGATTAACTTATTTCAAATGGATGTAAAAAGCGCATTTTTAAATGGATTTATAAATGAAGAAGTTTATGTAGAACAACCACCAGGTTTTGAAGATCACGAATTTTCAAATCACGTTTTTAAATTGCACAAAGCTTTATATGGTTTGAAACAAGCACCTAGAGCTTGGTATGATAGGTTAAGTAAATTCTTAATAGAAAATGATTTTACAAGAGGAAATGTTGATAAAACTTATTTTTGAAAAGAAAAGTAAAGATTTACTTGTAGTACAATATACGTAGATGACATTATTTTTGGTGCTACTAACGATTCTTTGTCAAGAATTTGCAAAGTTGATGCAGGGAGAATTCGAGATGAGCATGATGGGAGAACTCAACTTCTTCCTTGGACTCCAGATCAAACAAAGCAAAGAGGGAATTTTCATCAACCAAACCAAATACACAAGAGAACTACTCAAAAGTTTGGTATGGAATCAATGAAACCCCTTGGAACTCCAATGAGTCCTTCATGCAAGCTGGACAAAGATGAAGAAGGTAAGAAAGGTTGATCAAAAGTATTATCGAGGTATATCGGATCCCTTCTTTATTTAACAGCAAGTAGACCAGATATTATGTTTGCAGTATGTTTATGTGCTAGATTTCAATCTGAACCTAAAGAATCACATTTAATAGCTGTTAAAAGAATTTTAAGATATCTAAGTGGAACTAAAAATGTAGGTTTATGGTATTCTAGAGACTCCACATTAAATCTAATTGCATATTCAGATTCTGATTATGCTGGATGTAAATTAGATAGAAAAAGCACAAGTGGTGCATGCCAATTCTTAGGAAGTAACTTAATCACATGGTTTAGCAAAAAGCAAAATTCAGTTGCATTATCAACTACTGAAGCTGAATATGTAGCAGCTGGAAGTTGCTGTGCGCAAATCCTATGGATTAAGCGACAACTTGAAGACTATGGTATCACACTTGATAAAACACCCATAAGATGTGATAACACTAGTGCAATCAATTTAACTAAAAATCCAATTCAACATTCAAGAACAAAACACATAGAAATTAGATATCATTTTATAAGAGAACATGTAGCTAATAATGAAATTTGTCTTGATTATGTTAATACTGAAGAACAATTAGCTGACATATTTACAAAACCTTTAATGAAGAGAGATTTTGTTATCTTAGAGGTGAATTAGGAATATGTGACCCTTTAGAATGATTTTGAAACCCTAAGGAATGAGAATCTAGATTTCTAAATTTCTTGAAAATCCTCTCAAATTTTAAGGACAAATTATCTAGTCATTTGAGCTATTTGATCCTTATATTCAAAGATTTTTTGAAATTTTTATTGAACTCTTTTTGACAAGTTTCAGTCATTTGAATCTTAATTATTTTTTTCTGAAACTGTCTTTGGAGTCGACACCTCAGAATGAGGAGTCGACACCTCTGACTGTGTCGCTCTCGGTCCTTGACCTTGGAGCCGACACCCGTATAAGTGGAGCCGACTCCAGTTCGCTGACTGTGTTAGCGATTTGGAGTCGACACCCGACTTTGCGGGAGTCGACACCTGGGATTCCAAAATTGATTTATTAGGGCAGAGTCGACACCTCGTCATTTCATAACTTCTCAAATCCTAACCAAACTCCTCCAAAATTCTTCCAAAACTTCCCCACCTCTAATTCCATCAAATCGAAACTTCCCAAAGATCTAATGGCACCCAAAAGGAGGGAATCAGTGATTGGAGCCGGTGACCACGGGAAAAGGTCCGCGTCGTCCCGTCGTGAGCCGACTCCAAGCAGTGATTCTCCACGGATTCACAACCCCAACACCTCTTCCACTCAGGTAGATACCTTAGCCGGGAGGGTTATCACAATGGGAGAAAGTTGATTTTGACCTATTTGAAACCGAGGGTTTCTCAATCGGTAGACAATTAAAGGAAATGGGCTGGGATAAGCTCTGTCTCTTGATGTTCCCACTTATCCAGCCTTAGTAAAAGAATTTTATTTTAATTTGGCTAGAGGTGATGGCGGTTTAGTTAGCTCAGTAAGAAATAAGAGGATTCACCTTACCTTTCAAAAGCTTGGAAACCTCCTTAGCATCCCAATTACCGGTTTAGCAGCTGACATGCACAGTGATAGGTCAGCGGCTCTTTCAAGGATGTTAGGAAGGGAAGTGACAGAGTTTGAGGAGATTAGGGCTAATCAATTGCCCTTGGAATTGAGATTATTACACAACATTTGCAGTAGAATTTGTTTCCGAAGACCGGTCGGTTTGAGTATGTCTCGGAGCGAGACATTGTTGTTATGGATAGTGTTTTGACTGGACAGCCAATCAACCTTGCAGCTATGATGATATTTTATATGGCGAGCTGGAGGGAAGAAGATCATCCCTACCGTATGGCATGGTCTTACTATGGTTTTCAGGAGCCAAGGGGTTGTAATTCAAGAGAATGAACCATCTAAGAACCTGAGGCACACCGATACTATAGTTTGGCAACATTGCATCGGATGGGTTTTGTAAAGTGAATGGACAGTGGGATAGGAAAGGACACCTTGATGAGAGAGCCCCTGCCGAGAGTTTTGAGCCTTGCGAGGCTGGACCATCAGTTAGGGTTCCTTCTCCAGCCTAGGAGTCCCATTCCTGCTCCTGCTCCTGCACCTGCACATGTTTGATCAACCATCCACTTCTTCTCTGGATTCTCAGACCTTCAAATGGAGCAATTAAAAAGTTTGTTTGCTGCTCAGAAGGATGAGTTTGACAGTCAGTTTATGAATTAAAAGAATCACTTTATTCACTTGATGATCGGATTGCAAAAATTGAATCAACTCTCAACTCCTCTGCAGAATCTTTAAGTGGTGATTTGAAGAACATCTTTGAAGAACTTAAAGAGATTTGTGGAGATGTGAAACTTATTCAAGGTGCAACGCCGAGCTTCAAGATAAAATCTTAACAGCTTGCACATTTGTTGATGAGAGACTTAAAGACTATGTTAAGCTTCAATGTGATGGAATGAAAAATATTGTAGATCATTTAACAAGAATAGTGAGGAAGAACTTTTGATGTAATGAATGTTTAATGTTTGTTGAATGTTTTTGACATTTTGATGTAATGAAGTTTATGTTTGATGTAATGAAGGCTATATTTTGATGAATGAGTATTTTGATGTAATACTTGACTTTTGTTGAAATGAAATTATCTTTTGATCAATGAAAATTATCTTTTGATGCAATGTGAAATATTCTTTACCTTTTTGTTGATTACAAAAAAGGGGAGAGAATTATGGTTGTATATGCATTAAGAGGGAGAAAGTTATATTGTTAATTGCATTAAAGGGGGAGAAAGTTATGTTGCATTAATTGTTCAAGTTATTTAATTGATTAATCATTAATGTTAATTGATTAATATGAGAGTTATTTAATTGATGTGGATTAATAATAAATTGATTTGACTATGCATAAAGAAATCTTAAGTACCAAATATGTAAAGTAAGAGGAAGAATAATTTGAACTTCATAGGGGGAGCTTACTCGTGAAGATCACTTCCTTGATAATTTTTTAATTTAAGAATTCTATGCATATACTCAATGTTTTTATAATCATCAAAAAGGGGGAGATTGTTGATCCATTTATTGATTTTGATGATTAATAAAGGAATTGAGTATATTTATTTGATTACTAATGGATTTTATAAGTGTTTCAGGACTTAAATTTATTTGATCAATTTAAAGAATTAAGAAATAAATTTTGAATCAAATACAAATCAGAGATTTCAAAGTTTCAGAGCTTGGAGTCGACACCTAGAAAATCTGGAGCCGACCCCATGGCCAATTCAATTTTAATCTGATTTTTGATACGATCCGGAGCCGACACCTAGAGTTTCGGAGCCGACACCTAGAGTTTCGGAGTCGACACTTACAGTGTCTGGAGCCGACTCCGATGCGGGGACAGAACGTTATTTTTTGAGCATCCTGGAGTCGACACCTACAGTATTCGGGAGCCGACACCTGACGATGGCGAGCCGACACTTACTTTTTGGAGCCGACTCCTCAACGAACTCGGAAATTTCTATTTTTGGTAAAACGATCTGGAGCCGACACCTGAAAAGTTGGAGCCGACTCCAACCTGACTGGGACGAAAATTTAAAATGCCAGATCAGCTCTAACGGTAATATTTCCTTTTTACCTAATTTCTAACGGATATATTTTGTTAGGTACACTCCAACGGCTAGTTTCATCCCAAAAACGGATTGAAGAAAATCTATAAAAAGGGGAAAACACCCGTTTGAAAAAGAGAAAAAGAGAGACGAAAAATAGAAAAATTTCAAATCAAAAATCCAAAACCTGAGCCTGAATCTCAAGAGAAAAGCCTTCAAACTCAAATCCTTCCACTCCAAAAAGAAAGAGGAATCCAAGCGCCCAAATCAAAAATCGGTGGATTTCCCAAATTGAAGTAAAAGCTCTGTTTCTTCCATTTCCAATCTTCTCAACTGCAACGACTGAAGGGATTAAAGCTGAGGCTTGATTCATCATTCCAAAGGGAGAAGAGGAAAAGAAGAAAAGAAGAAAAGCTCAAAGCCAAACAACTTCAAATCAGGCTTTTCTAAACTTGTTTACTTATTTTTGAATATTTGCTCATTGAGGAGCTGTGTATCTTTGAAAAACTATATTCTTTTGTTTGTGCCTAGTTCAATCAAAGGGATTGAACTAGTGGAGGTTGTATACCTCGGGTCAAGCTAGATTAGCTTGAGTTTAGGGTTGTGTGCTGGTAAGCCCGAAAAACCGGCTGGGTTCGTTGTGATCCCGGTAAAACAACAAGTTTGAGTTGTGAGCTTGTAAAACAACTCGGCTGTAATCGAGGAGATTATAGTGTGGACCCAAGTGGATCTTGGGAGTGGACGTAGGTGTTGGATACACCGAACCACTATAAAATCTTTGTGTTTGCCGTGCTTCTATTGTCTCTATCTCTATCTCTATCTCATTGATTGTGCTTTATATTTGCTTGCATTACTTTCATTCATCTTAAGCAAACAATTTTTTTTGAGGTTAAATTTTTAAAGAACCCAATTCACCCCCCCCCCCCCTCTTGGGTTGTCATCTGGGCCAACATCCACTCTCAGTGTATCTATCATAATATTCCAACTCTATCTAATCTCATAATTTTTATTTGCTTTCCATATTGGTTCTCAACTTCAGCCTTGAAGGACTTGAAGGCATCCAATGTTTCATTTTTATTATTAAGCAAATAAATATACATAAAACATGAGTAATCATCAATGGAAGAGATGAAGTATTTCTAACCTTATGCATCCATATTTGGACAACATATATCAGTATGGATGATCTCTAACATGTTAGAACTCTTATTAGCACCTTTCTTGGACTTATTCGTCTGCTTCCCTTAATGCAGTCTACACAAGTCATGAAATCAGTATAATCGAGAGTACTAAGTACTCCATCATTTACTAATCTCTTAATTCTATTTATCGACATATGACCTAACCTTCAGTGCCATAACATAAAGGAATATTTATTAATAATATACCTTTCAGTGCCGGTGCATACATGCATTGAACTATTAGTGGCATCATTTTGTAAGAAAATACGGTAAAGACCATCAGACAAAGTACCAGTCCCAACATAATCAGATTTATAAAGTAAACTGAAAGTTGTGTCTTTAAAATTAAAGGAGTGTCCAAATGGTATAAGTCTAGAAACAAAAATCAAGTTTCATGAGAAACTTGGTACATAAAAGGTCCTTTCCAAAACTAAAACAAAGCCACTACTTAATGTCAAGGTGCATGTTCCTATAGCCTCCACATATGAGCCCATCTTGTTGCTAGATAAGATCCTCAGCTCACTTCCCATTGGCTTTCTTAGATTTTGCATACCCTGTAAGGAGTTTGCAATATGGATTGTAGAACCAGAATCAATCCACCAGGTGCACGCTAATATTAACATTAACCATATTAGATTCATAACAAACAAATGAGGATAGATTACTTTTCTTCTCAAGCCATTTCATAAATTTGACACACTCCTTCTGATGATGTCCTCTCTTTTTATAGGAGAAACACTTATTGTTTTTCTTAATGTTAGTTAGAGGTGGTATTTTACCCTTCCTCTTGTGACTGGCCTTAGAAGTGGTGGCTTGAGACTTGTTGCCTTTTTCAGCTTTGTTCTTCCCTCGGACCATAGCCAACATGGCACTTTTTTTCAATTCCATCACAAGCCTCTCCTCTTCTTGAACACACATGGTCATTAACTCATTAATGGACCATTTATCCTTATGCATGTTATAGGAGATCTTAAAAGGCCCGTATTGTGGTAGAAGAGTGTTCAGAATGAAGTGCATAAGAAAGGATTCTGATATATCTACATCAAGTTTCTTAAGTTGAGCTGCTATATCCCGCATTTTCATGATGTGCTCGCATACACCTTTAAGACTTGAGAGACGGAAAGAAGAAAACTTCATGATTAGGGTGCTTGCCAAAGCATTTTCTGAAGTAACAAATTGATCATTAATGGCTTTAAGAAGATTACAAACCTTTTCATGCTGATCAACAGAACCACAAATGCCAGCAGAGATTTTGGTCTTTATGAATATAACTGATAGGCGATTGGATCGCTTCCATTTTTCATAAAGATTGACTTGATCTGGCATACTTTTTTTAGTAATAGAAGGTAGTCCATCCTTCCTAATAGTATAATCAATGTCCATCCACCCTAAATGAAGAAGAATCCTTTCCTTCCAAATTTTATAGTTATCGCCCCTAAGTTCTAGAATGTCTAGATGAATATCAGAGTAACCAGTAGGTTAAGAAGCTGTAAAAGTTTAAAAAGCTTATGTAAGAATTTGAGGCCTATAAAACTTAATCGCACATTTTACCAATATAAAAACATGCATAAAATTAGATCTCATGACATAAAAATTACCTGTGGGCTAAAGTTTTAGTCTAATAGATCCAAATTATCTATTTGATAGAAATGTCAAATTTGCTATATGGGCATAAAATAAAAATAATTTGATTTTTTATCCAAAATATGATAAAACTACCAAACTATATTCCAATTCATAATCCCTGAGGGTAAATTATGAAAATAGTTTGATATTTTATCCTAATTAATTACATAAATATAATAAAACTTTTGGTGGGATAAATTTTATTATATTAAGTATAATTAATCACAACTTATGTCTAATCCTTATGTGATCCAAAATTTTTTAACTTAATATATAATTTTAATTGATCAAAGATGTTATGGCTGCTCTCTAATTAATTAAAATTATATTGATCACTAGATAATTAGGTTATCATATTGTAGGCTAGACTTAATGCCTAAAATCGACTATGCAACTACAACGATTAGCAATCATTAAGAGTACTCTTAGGAAAGATTGATAGGGAAAGACCTCTTTAAAAAACTAACCTTCCAAGAAAGACTAGTGGCACTAAGGTGCACTTAAGAACTAGCCTCTTTAGATAGAACTCTCTCAAATCATGCTTCTCGTGTTAACCACATAATAATTCATAACTTTATAGTTCACCTAAATAATTATCTAAATTTTATTTACTGAACATCTTATGAATCTTAATATGCAAAAATTTGACACAACTTAACTTATATGCACAAAATAAGCTTTATAAAAATAATCTTAAATTTCATAAATTATAATAATATCTAGACTAAAATATATGTCATAATTTGTAAATAAAATTTTTCATAAATAAAACATAAATTGCATAATTAAAACATAAATGTTATGTAATTGATATGTTTTATACATAAATAATCTCAATCCTAAAGTATGTAAATGTGATAAAAATATTTCATGCATAATATGAGCTTAAAACTATTATATATATATATATATGCATATAAAATCATACATTTTGTGCATAGACTTAATTTGAGCAAAAATAACCAAAATGCCTAATACTTAATTATTTATGTGCTAAAAGAATTTAAACTTAATTGTATGTATTAACCCAAAATATACATACAACATCACTAAATTATGCACAAAAATAATCATTTTGCATATATTGTATTTTCAATAATACAATTTCTTGAAAATATCACAAAATTGTACACTAATCTTATAGTGATTATTTGCAAAATGACATATAATCAATATTTAGTGTATTTATGCATATATTTATATTTTGATTAAGTCATAACCAGAAATCGAGCTTTAACAAAATCCAGCAACTATATATGTATGTATATATACTTTACCCCAAAACCAATTTTGGTCTTAATTAACAAAACCCAAATGCTAAGGAGAAACCAAAAAAGATATTTTGTGTTGCAAAGCTGCCAAAGAGCAAAAAAAAAAAAACGACATATTGTCTAGCTAGACCAGATGCTAAACAATATGTCGTACAAGGTTGTCTTTAAACTCTGGATGGGTTGAAATCGTCATTAGCTTAATGATTTCTCGTATCAAAATTCAACAATAAAAGCTTAAACTAAGAATCCAAATCAGGCCTACGGATGGAAATATATACACACACGTAAACTTGATCAATATGCAATAAGGCAGAGGTTGAAGATGGGCTCTGATACCAAATGTAAGAGATTAATTATGTTTCTGGTAGAAACTCAAATTATAGAAGCAGGTTGAAATCACGTATCTCCGGTCATTGTTTACCTTTACCTTTACTTAATTTGTTTCTTTTGTTTACTCCGTTTCTCACACTTATCTCCCAATTCTGATGGCATATATTTTCTGCGTAGAGAGTAGCATGTGGACTAAGCAATATGGAAGCTTTATATAGTCATTGCTTCATCAACAATGACTTTTCAATTACCTACAGTTACCACACCTTAAGCACTATTGAATGGCAACTAGTAACTAAATTATCATTACACAATTGCAAAAAATGAATAGTCATTGAAGACCAAAAGTTTATACCAGAATGGTCAAGACCAGTAACAAATGGTTACGAAATATACCGTACGTCTTACCGAGAATTGAAAACTCGGGCTATTGGGCTCAAACCAATGTCATCACCACTGGACCATGGAGGCCGCAGTAGATTCTTTGGCTCTTTGATGGATGGATGTTTTGGTCTCTTTCTGTCACGCCTCAGACCTCATGGTGGTGGCCGAGTAGTGACATTTTGATTCGCAAATCGACCTGACATTTCGATTCGCAAATCAACAGACGTTTGCCTTCTCCAGCCGAAAGAAGAAAAAAAAAAAAAAAAAAGTTTCTTTGAATCAGTACTCGGATTCTCTGTCTTCAAAGCTAGTATGGCTAAGCAGTCGCTCCTCAACGAGTATAGTTTTTTGCTTCCAAGAATTTGGCACAAGTGATTTAACCGAGAACATTTATCATTACTTTTTAAGAAACAGATCTTGCTTCCCTTTGGTTGTGAAAACCCTTCGTCTATAAACCGGAGAGCCGGTTTCAAGTGCTGGGGTTCGAGTGTTAAGCGCTCAAGTAAAATAACGAGACTCCCCCAGTAATTGTCTCTGCGTAAGACTCATTCGTATTTCTTTAAAAAAAAGAAAAAAGAAAAAAAAAGGCTAATCAAGGTAGAACATTCAGATAGGGGTCATTAAAGCTTATGCAATTTGATCTTAGAGATGCTAAATAGGTTGAGCCATCCATAGCTCAGTCTGGCATGATGCAAACTATATCAAAAGTACAAAGGCTGCATTAACCACACCAAATCAGCCCAATCTATTATATGTTTTCATATTTTCACATTTTGCAACATCTCTGCAAAAGTATTATAGTTTATATAATAATTTATTTTTTTATTTTTTATAAAATTAAAATAATTTTTTTAAAAAAAATATTTAGTTCTATCAAGCCTATGTAACAGGACAATAAAATAGTCTAAACCTGAATCAACAACGAGCCGACCTGTAGGCCAACATGCCATAATGGCCCGACACAACTTGGCTGAATTATGAGCCTAAAGCTCAAGTCAACTAGCGGGGCATGGCCCGCAACAACAATTGTGACAGACCGGCATGACATGATAGCCTGTCGACCGATTCTTACACAGGCTGTATTGGCACAGCTGAAATGTTTGACACTCTGTTTAGCTAACATCAGTGTTACAAGCTTCAAGAATTTTAAAAACATTCAATAATAGCAACAAATACTAGAGCTTATTGCCTCCAGACTGAAGGAAATTAAAATACAAAATACATCCAGCCAAATTCACAAGACATGTTGCACCAACATCAGAAAGCAGAATAGAGGTTAAGAGGGCCAATTGATAAGAGAATTTTGATTGCAGGCCTGCAGGGTGGGAAGACTCATAAAGAGTACAACAAATTACTTGAAATTTTACATTCATCAGCATTCAACAATGAGGCGGAGGACAAGTTCTCTCCTTGCACAGCATTTTTTCTGATCCCTTCATTTGCCAAGTCCAAATATATTTGGGAGCAAAGAAACATTCGCTGCACCAGGCTCTAAACAACAGCAAACTCTTGCATTTTCTGCCTGGAGAATTAGCAAGTTATAAGTCTTAGCTAACAGCAAGAAATCTATCAAGAAGTTTATGACTGATTGCAAGAGGTGATAGGATTGAAGACACTAGCATGTAAAAGCCCTGTTTCACAGTTTGATTTGGAAGATAAATGGAGGAAAGAAAGCAAAAGACAATCATATATTTATATTTATATAAATATACAAATGTTAGAATTGAATGGCTAGAAATTTTCTGTCAATCGACAGTTTATACCTTAAGATGGAGATCTGATCTGATCCAACATCTGTGCAAACTTTGACCTCTCAAGATCCAAGGCAAATGACTCTGTTAGTTTGTACGCATCTTGAACTCGTAGGCGAGTACCCTGCTGTCCAACCACAACAGCTGCCACCTGAGACGCCAGCATACCTATGCCTTTCAAGTCTGATGCCCCTCTAAGAATACCATATAATATACCAGAAGCATATGCATCACCAGCACCACATGTGTCCACAGGAATGCATGGAGATGGAGGTATGTATATTGCTTCACCTTTTACACTTAAATAAGAACCTTGTGGCCCATCTGTAACAGAGACAAGAGGCACAAAATGGCTCAAGTACCTAGCAGCTGACATGGGGCTATCCTTCTGGGATAATTCACAAAAGGCTCTTCCTTCATTACTGTTGGCGAATACAATGTCTGCATAGTTTTTTATAACTTCCCTGTGGAGATGATTTCGATACCTTAGTAAGTTAGATGGCAATCATATTTCTTTTGCAGATGTCAGAACTCAGAAGCTCTGGTACCATTACAGAAATCAGTTCACATGCATAAAAACAGAACCAAGAGCAAATAATTATACATCCTTTATAATACTAGTTGCTTGAGGGTGAGCCTTAGCACAGTAATAAGATTGCTCTATCTTGACCTGAAGGTCGTGAGTTCAAATCACAAAAACAGCCTCCCCCACATAGGAGGAAGGCTATATGCATCTATCTCTCCCTAGATCCTTCAATGGCAGAAGCCTAGGCCACCCTTGCACCCTAACTGTTCATAATTTCTACTTAATAGAAAGTTATAGATAACAGATATCCTGCTTAGATGAAAAGATCCATAATTTGGTTGATAGTAATTCGTGCATTATTTAAAGTGGAACCTTTTTATTCCCAACAAAAGGAGGAACTTAAATTAGAAAAATATTACCTCACAAGTCTCATGGAATGAGATTCTTGGGATAGATTGGACTGGAAGAAGGGGTTTGTCACAATATGCACAAGTTACACATAAGATTTTTCTTTTTCTTTTTTTCCCATGTTCAGAAATATGGGGACAAGATTACTAATAATGGGAAGCACCAAGTGTGCTTGGCGGATCTTGAGAAACTCTAATATTATATAGTATATTGTTGCTAGAAAATAGGGTCAGACAACTGAGAAAGCTTTGATTTTTACAAAGTTCTTTTCCTTCTAAGCACACATCTGACTTGAGAATATCAAACCACATTCTCACTAACAGGTGTTTCATGTCGTAGCTAAAATATCTGTATAACCTCTACAAAAGAAAACGAGGAAGCAAATTGCAGAGAACATGTCTGGCATGAATGAAATATCTGAACAGAAACAACGAGTGCTTTGCTTTCAGATCAGGTGTATAATAAGCAATCTTGCAACAAAACAATGATGCCAGGGAAATGCAGAAATGGCATTTGATACTTAACATTTGAAGGAGACAAACATAAGAAATTAAAGTTTAAAGGCCTACCAGAAATTATCATAACATCTATCAATGCATGACACATCTGATGCAGTAACAGCAATAAGCACACCGTTTCTGCGAGCTTCATCACATGCTTTCAGGATAGTTTCAATTGTATGAGGTAGTTCAAACATATAACCTTCTATGACAAGTATATTTGTCTTTGAGATTATGTCAGCTAAGTATGGATCATAGTCAACAGTTGATGAAGTGCCCTGAGAAAGCAACAAGATAAAAGTAATACCGATGATCTAAGAATCTGATAAATCATGTCAAGGCTACTACCAATTGACGTGCAGCAAACACTTAAAGGAGAACCTTATAAGCATAAAAGGAAATAAGACCAACCAATCAATAATAAAAATTAAGGCCAACTGATCAATCGATAATAACAGCAATAATGAACAAAAGCTTCTTTATGTATTGCAGATAGCCAGCTATATTTAGCCAAAAATGTTAGAGATAGCCAGCTATAGTTAGCCAAAAATGTTATAGAGCTGGATATTAGTTCATTTCTAAGATTAAGCATATTCATTATCATTTTTATTGCATTTCACCCTTATGGTGATGACAAATCTTAACAACTTGCATTTCTATCTAGAAACAGCCACAACAATTTTCAATGCATAAGTTAGTTAGAAGTCATGGTCATGGGTATTTCTAATTTAACCATAGTAATGGTTGTTATTATTACACTGTATCATAATGCAATTGATGTATTGAGTATATGTTACAGAGTGGATCTCAATAGATTATTGAAAGTTGATTAAGAGATTATCAATCTGTAATTATCATTATGTTCATTATCAAGTATTGCATGCACCCAGGGCTGGTTGGTTGCCATGTATGTTGGTTTTAACACTATTATTATTTATGAGATGGACGGTCTGCTCCTTTTTTTTAGTTTATTCAAGCTACTCTTAACGCATAGTTTAATCATAAAGTTTAAGCTCATGTTGGAGAAAATACTAAAATCTTGCCTTCCTTCATTCAAATGGGATCAGGGATTATGTGAGTTTGGATCATATTTTTTTAGGTTAGGCAATATATTAACAACTAACATTAGAAGATTAGGTAACAAATTTCTCTAAAAATGTTATTGGCTCAAACAAACATAAAAAAAAAACCACTTAATGTTTTGCCTTTTCATTTGTATATATTCCATCCGAAAACCACTTCTGAATCTGTACATATTCCATCTTCCTCTTTTCGCATGCATCCTTTATGATCTTTTTAAGAGGTTATCCTCTAAATGATAAAAAGTTAATGTGGCCACAAGAGTGATAAGTAGCATTTCATGCATTCCATGTTTGCTTACCAAAATATTCTTACATTATTGGCACACTGCCACTGCCTGCTGACAAGATATGCCTATAAACACAATAGTTCCGAACCTAGTACACAGAATCTAGAAAAACACAAATACACACTAGATAAAGAAATTCAAGACAAGCAATAAAGTCTTGTAATCAAGACTCAAAAGGAATATGGACTAGATAATTTATTTTTCTGTATCTCTGTATCATAATATATGAGTGTATCATTCTCTGTTACCATGTTCAACAGATTGATAGATATGGATATGCCAACTAGTTAAGAAACACCATCAACCTCGAGAGATTATCCTTATTCCATTACAACTATTTCTCTGATATCACATGGGTACTTTGGAAAGGGAGACAGAGATTCATAACGAAGGATGACAACATAGTGCATTGCTACCAGTTAAGCAAAATTCTACAATTCTGATGGTCAAATTATAAGTTGGAATGTGTTCACATTACAAAAGAAAGAAATCTATAATAGTGTCCGATGTGATAGGGCTTCAATTCATAATTATTAACTCTGCATGATCTACATAAGACTTCATCTCACCATGATGCTGGAGTACTAATTACTGAAAGATAAAAGGTAAAAGAAAAACTAAAGACTAAAATTATTATCACTTATGATATAAAACCAGAAAGGACTTTACCTGATATGCAAGCATAGTGCGTTGAGCATCTGGAGTAGTGAGAACAATCAAACATAAAAAAAAAAAGCCACTTAATGTTTTGCCTTTTCATTTGTATATATTCCATCTGAAAACCACTTCTGCATCTGTACATATTCCATCTTCCTTTTTTCGCATGCATCCTTTATGATCTTTTTAAGAGGTTATCCTCTAAATGATAAAAAGTTAATGTGGCCACAAGAGTGATAAGTAGCATTTCATGCATCCCATGTTTGCTTACCAAATATTCTTACATTATTGGCACACTGCCACTGCCTACTGACAAGATATGCCTATAAACACAATAGTTCCTAACCTAGTATACAGAATCTAGAAAAACACAAATACACACTCAATAAAGAAATTCAAGACAAGCAATAAAGTCTTGTAATCAAGACTCAAAAAGGAATATGGACTTGATAATTTATTTTTCTGTATCTCTGTATCATAATAAATGAGTGTATCATTCTCTGTTACCATGTTCAACAGATTGATAGATATGGATATGCCAACTAGTTAAGAAACACCATCAACCTCGAGAGATTATCCTTATTCCATTACAACTATTTCTCTGATATCACATGGGTACTTTGGAAAGGGAGACAGAGATTCATAACGAAGGATGACAACATAGTGCATTGCTACCAGTTAAGCAAAATTCTACAATTCTGATGGTCAAATTATAAGTTGGAATGTGTTCACATTACAAAAGAAAGAAATCTATAATAGTGTCCGATGTGATAGGGCTTCAATTCATAATTATTAACTCTGCATGATCTACATAAGACTTCATCTCACCATGATGCTGGAGTACTAATTACTGAAAGATAAAAGGTAAAAGAAAAACTAAAGACTAAAGTCATTATCACTTATGATATAAAAACCAGAAAGGACTTTACCTGATATGCAAGCATAGTGCGTTGACCATCTGGAGTAGTGAGAACAATCACAGTCCCAGTTGTTCCATCCTTGACAGGTCTAGAGAGAAAATTAACATTTGCCCGATGCAATTTTGCCCTGAATACAACATTGAATTAATACATATATCCCATGAACTACAGTAGATACATGTGAAGGTGCAAATAATCGATTACGTTTCCAACATCCTTTACCAAACCACCAGTAAAAGGGTCAGGCTGGTGAAGAGAATGTAGGAATAACTCATCTATCCTGATGTAAAGAAGGATGAATAACAGAGAATGATTTGATTTGAAATCAGGCTCGGTACTATCAACTGTTAACTGTCATTTACGCTTGTGGTGGCAATTATGGTCTCATGGATTTCAAGTATAGGTAATCCCATTCAGTATTTAATAAACGAAATAGATAATTCAGATACAAATGATTTTAAAGAACTACTTTCCTTTTAGAAAAAAGGACATTACATACAAATCTTATTAAAAGCAAGCCACATTTATAACTAGGAATCTAAGCAATCCCAAGTCCATGCATGAAAATAATTCCTCATGCAGTCTTTTGATGGGATGGGACGAAAGGTAATATTAATCTTTTGTTTGAGACTTACAAAATTAAATCTTCAACCAAACAGATCCATAAATTCAGACCAATAACTTCTCTCCAAGAGAATATAACATGTTTGGTAGAAATCTTGTGAAACCAAAATTCAGAAAATCAGAAATCACAGACACACAATACAACCGATTATTCTTCCCAACCGCAAAATCTGATGTAAACAATGTCAATCTCTCGATATTCAGCAAAAATCATAGTCAATATATTGTATACCTTGACAAATACCATAGCGTGGTCTTTGCATTACCTGTAAATACCACCCAGTGGATCGCTACCCACGCTGCCAGCCATAGCAACATTTAAGACAGGGCCACCGAAAGGCCATCTGCCAAGTCTCCCCAAAGCCACCAACGTATTTGAGAGAGAACTTCCAGCAGCAGCCTTATAGCTGCAGTCATCCATAGCCCGCAACACCTTACCCCTCTCTTCGTGATTAACAACTTTCCTCGTGCCTTTCTCTATCCCCAACCTCTGTAGGAACTCATCATCAACCACGCCAGAAAAATCCACCTAGCATAGTTAAATGCAAAAGATGTTAGCAGTCCAAAAAGAAAGAGAGAGAGAGAGAGAAAGAGAGAGAGAGAATTTCAGCATTAATAAATTATATTTGAGACATCAGGCGAACAAAAGAACAAAAAATTTATCAATCCAAGCTAGTGAGAAGTAGGATGTTTATGAACAACTGAACACCTTTTCATCAGAATTGGAATCAAAACCTTGCAGTGGCAAATGAATTTTAAGTAAAAATCCAGTCTTTCTCGTAGACAAAATCAAAAGATGTGTAAAAGATTAGCAAGTTTCACGGTTAAAAAGAAAGAAAGAAAATTCCAGGATTCACAAATAGACTCGGGGTATCGGAAGTTCCCTCCTCAGTTCTCTGAAAATATAACAAGTGGATATTTTCCAATATAGCATTCGCTCTATAGCATACCACAATCAAAACCAAAAGACGTGCAAAAGATAAATACAAATTGAAAAACCATAGGAAGGAAAGAGTTGGGGAAGCCATCACCATGGCCTGCCCAAGGCCCAATACGTCCCATCTCTCGGGTGCTATGGAAGGCATCATCTCTTCCTCGTATTTCACTCCAATTTGCTCGTCTTCTCCCTCGCTCTCGCTACCCGGATCCTCTCTGCCTCGCCGCCTCCAAGCCGACAAAAGACCCGAGACAGGCCATCCCTTGCGGCATCCAAAAAACTAGAATTCCTCCCCCTCCGCACTCCCAAACCGAACCTATCGCTCCTCCAGCCGGAGAGGCCGCTCCGGCGGAGCCTTGTGAGGGGAGAGCGGTCGAGAAGGGGAAGTTTCGGGTGAAGGATACGGTCGGAGAGAGAGGGGATGCAGGTGGCGCGAACAGAGGGCAGGCGATAAGAAGAAGCGATAGTCATGGCCGCCGACCGCCCTAGCGTCAGCCAACGACAAAATGGGTGCTATAACGGAAGCTAGCATGGTCTCGCTTTTTTTTTTTATCTTTCATTAAAAGAGGGTAATTACAAGGAGGATTTAAAGAGGATAAAGAATATCTCTTTGAGGGATTGTTAGGACAGAAATGAATAAAGAGGAGGAAAAAGGAAAAAAAAAAAGAGAAAAAAAAAAGAGAAAAGAATAAAATTATAAGGAGGAATTAAAGAGGATACAGAATATCTTTTAAGGGATTATTTGGATAGAAAGGAATGAAGAGGAGGAAAAGAAAAAAAAAATTATAAGAAAGATTTAAAGAGGATATAAATATTTTTTTGGAGGTATTGTTTGGATAGAAAAGAATGAAGAGGAAGGAAGGAAAAAGAAAAAAAAAAGAACGTAAGTTATTTTGTTTTAAAAAAATGAAAAAGTTGGAAAGACAGATGAAAAGAAAAAAAAAAAGAGAAGAGAACGAGTGTCTCGCTTTCCCTTATCTTTTTCAACAAGAAATTATAGGTAGGAAAGAGAAATATTTGAGTTATTTTTTAAAAAAAATCAAAATATCCTATCATTCTCTACATTTTCTCATCTCGATTGTTCATTCCCTACTCTTCATTCTTTCAATCGGATCCGAGGTATGCAAGCGTGTTAACAATCATTTATATAATTATTTTTTACTTAAAAAAATAAACAAATTTTTTTAACTTGTCAAAAGAATAAAAATAATTGTGGTAGAACTGATGGATTTTCTTCTCTTTTGGTTGTCTTGAAACTCTATGTAGTGGATCAAGCTCAAGAGAGAAGCGAGTCCATTCTATTGCCTCTTCTTCTACTTTTCTCTCCTGACTCTATCATCTCTTTTATTTTTTTAGCGATAAAGATTAGTTATTCATTCTAACAAACTTTCTGATTTATCGTCTCTTTTTAACTTATTATTTTTATAAATATTTTTTTTTCTTTTCAATATTTTTCTTTTACTATTACCTTTTTTAAGTAGTATAGAAATAGAATCTGGGGTTGATGCCCCTTTCTCTATAATCAATAATAATAAATGAACACTTGTATTATATGAAGTATGGATGGATATAATTATCATATAACTCTTCCTCTTCTTTTTTCTCTCCATCTATCCAAACAAAATAACAAAATAGTTGATATTATTTTTTTTCCTTTTCCATAATGAAGATAAAGAGATAATCGTTCCTTTTCTTTCTTTTTCATCCTTTTTCCTTTTTTTACTCTCTCCTTCCCTTCCCTCCAAATATCCAAAGAAAGCCTTAGAGTACTGTTGACGCTCGCTCGCTGGGACTGGACGTCGGAAAGAAACTTCGCTTGCTAGTGCAGCCTTCTCTGGAGCGAGTGGCCTGCAAGAAGTCCCAAAATCGGAGGAAGCTCTAATAGAGACCCTCCGACAGTCAAGTCAGTGATCGAGGTCACAACAGAGGGAGCTTCAAGAAGCTCTGAAAGAGAAGAAGGTTCCGAAGATCGGAGTATGTGCTTGGGTTTTTTAGTGTGTGTAACACACCTTTATTTTGGATTCTCTTACCTTTTTATAGACCTTCAGTATATGTTTGGGGATTAGCCATGTGGAGTTCTGTGAAGAGAAATGTCTGCTGAGCTCGTGACGATTATGTGAACAGGGGCTGATTGGTGGGCCTGGTTCCATCGAGCACATGGGCCTGGCGGTTGGTGGGCCTGGTCCTATCAACTACGTGGGTCAGACAGTAGGTGGAACTGGCTACGTCAGACTGCGCAGGCCAGGTGGTAGGTGGGCCTGCTGTGTTAGGTGGTAGGTGAGCCCGTCAGGGACCGCTAAGGCCAACTTGAAGAAGTCGGGCCGCTGGGGCCAACTTGGAGATGTCGGGACCGCTGGGGCCAACTTGAAGAGGTCGGGGTTGCTGGGGCCGACTTGGAGAAGTCGGGGCCGCTGGGGCCGACTCAGGAAAGTTGGGGCCGTTGGATCCGACTTGGAGAAGCGCGGCTCGCTGAAGAGCAGGGTTGCCTTGGAGAAACACGATCGTCTGCTTCCGTCTACACGTTGGTTAGCTTTGTCGTTAATGTCTACGTGGCGCTACCAGCCACATCAGATGCTTCCCTGCTCCTGAGCTCAAGGGACCACACGTCCATTGACCCTTAGGCGAAAGGAGCGCAAAAATTTGTAATAATTGGTGGCTTTTGCGCGCCTTTAATCATCGAAAGTGCGACGCACCCTTCCGAGGTGATGTCGCTTTGAAAACCTTCCGTAATCAAGCGAAAACGCAGACGATGACATCAGCACTGGGTGCACCGAGAGGATATCTCTCGAAGGATGGAAAAAAGCGGGTGCCATCATTACTTCACTGCTCTCCACGTCTTATCATTGGCCGAAAATCTCATTTCTTGGGCAGAGCCGAGGTGTTGCACCTCAGGCGCTGTCGAGATCGTCGATAGCTGGGCATCCCGTGCAATAGCAGAAGACCACGTGGCGAAGCCTCGGGCAAGGCAATTCAAAAACTAGTATAAAAACGTCCCTCGTGCCCGAGAGCGATTTTTATGCTACCATCGTCTTCTTCGTCGTTTTCCTCCCTCTGAGCCCTAAGCCTTCAAAGTCTGAAACTTCCATCCTCCATCTTCTTTCCCCGACATCTGGTTAGTCCCCCATTTTGCCTCTTTTTCTTGTACCCATGGATCATCGAGCCATCCGGGAGGGTAAAAGGCCCATTATGAGTTCTTCCTAATCCTTGGATGAGGAGGATGAGGTCCCCTTGGTCCACTGTAGGCGCCGGCCGGTTAGGGGAATCACCTTCCGCGACCGTCCGGCGGTAGATGCCCATATGTCATCTCGTGCATCTCCCCCTAGGACATCTCCAGCTAGGGTAGCTCCGCCGCCCTTGGCCCGCCCGGCCTCTCCTCCGGCAGCTAGCTTCGATTTGGCAGGGCTGGGGGTGTGGCTTCCACCATGACTCCTGAGAAAATAGAAAGCCTTAGGAGTAGTGTTGAGAAATTATTGAAACATAATTGCCCCAACTTTATTGATTTTGATGATTTCCAAAAGCCATGAGTACCTTAAAGAATACAATGTGTTTATTTATCAAAAACCTTGAGCTTATTCAAATTGAAAGGAATGACTATCAATGGTTATATTCAATGAGTTTTGAATCAATTAGAAAAAGAAGTTTCAAGCTTATGCTTAAAGATTTCAAAAAGAATTTTATACACTTTTATAATCAATAATTCTTGAAACATGTCTTGAATCCATAAATCATTCTATTCAAGTCAAATTTATATTTAAATTTATTTGGGACAAGTTTTAAAGTCAATCAGAACATTTTTCTGATTTTTGTATCGCTCCCGAGCCGACTCAAGGGTTTCCGAGTCGACTCCCCAAAGCTGTTTTTCTGTTGTCGAGTCGACCCTTGAGTTTTCAAGAGTCGACCCCTGACCTTCGCGAGCCGACTCCTGTCTGTGCGAGCCGACTCCGCTCAGACACAGAAACCATTTTTTGAGCACTTTCTCGAGTCGACTCCCCGACTTTTCGCGAGTCGACCCCTGAAAATGTTTCTATTTCTAATCGACTTCGAGCCGACTCCCACAAAGCTCGAGCCGACTCCACGAAATCTGGGCGCGATTTTTAACGATGACACATCAGCCCCAACGGTAAGATTTTTAAATAACGGCTATTTTTCCTTGTCTCTAACGGATATATTTTGCAGATTCTATAAATAGAGGAGCTCTTTTCAAATCAAAACAATCAGAAAAAATCAAAAAGAGAGAAAAGAATATCTTTGAAAAGAGGGAAAAACAGAGCATATTGGAAAAATCATCTAGCTCAAAGGAGAGTGATTCAAAAGGAGTGAAATCCAAGTGGAAGTTTCGTCTGCTCCTTCTCATCAATCCACAAGAGTCAAAAGAAAATCCACAAGCATTTCAAAGGTCAAATCGGAGGATTTTCAAAAGAGGAAAAAGCTTCATCTCAACTCCAAAGTCTTCAACGGTCAAGAATCTTGCTGAGGCGTGATTCAACGTTTCAAGAGGAGTTAAAGAGAAGAAGGAAGAAAGCCAAAGCCACTACCATCTGCAATACATCAGGCTTTTCTAACCTTTATTTTTGTACTTCATTTGTATATTTGCTCAAGGGGAGCATTTCATTGTTCAAACACTTTATTCTATTGTTTGCTGATTCAATCAGTGGATTGAATCAGTGGAGGTTGGTATACCTCGTTACAAGCCGGAGTGCTTGTGTTGGGTTAGTTGTGAGCCCGTGAAAAACAACGTGTAGGGTTTTGTGCTGGTAAGCCCGAGTTAAAACCAGCTGGGTTCGTTGTGCACCCGGTAAAACAACAAGTTTGAGTTGTGAGCTTGGAAAACAACTCGGCTGTAATCTAGAGAGATTATAGTGTGGACCCAAGTGAATCTTGGGAGTGGACGTAGGTGTTGATTGCACCGAACCACTATAAAATTATCTTGTGTTTGCCGTGCCATATTTTCTCTTTCTCTATCTCTCTTTATTTGCTTGTGTATTGCTTTTAGTTAGCCTCTCACTTGCACATCTTGCTAACTAATCAATTAAAGTTAAAAAGTCTTAAATTTTTAAGAACCCAATTCACCCCCCCCCCTCTTGGGTTGCCATCTGGGCCAACAATTGGTATCAGAGCAAGTGCTCATTTAGAATTTGATCTCACGATCAAGGGCTAAAGATCCATATGGCAACACAAATTGGTTCAAGTTTTGCTGAAGGTCATTCTACGAATCGACCTCCTTTATTTAATGGAACCAACTATTCATATTGGAAAGCTAGAATGAGAATATTCATTCAAGCTTCGGACTATGAATTGTGGGGAGTAATAATAATGGACCTAGTACACCCACACACCTTATTGATGGCACTATTGTTCCTAAACCCGAAAGGGATTGGAATGATAATGATAGGAGAATGGCACAACTAAATGCTAAGGCCATTAATATTTTATATTGTTCCTTAGACTCAAATGAATTCAACCGAATCTCAACTTGTAATTCCGCAAAAGAAATTTGGGATAGGTTGGAAATAACTCATGAAGGAACAAACCAAGTAAAAGAATCAAAGATAAATATTTTGGTTCATAAATATGAATTATTTACTATGGAACAAACTGAAACCATCACATGCATGTTCACTAGATTCACTGATATTGTGAATGGTTTAAAAGTCTTGGTAGAATTTATTCTAATGCTGATCTTGTGCGCAAAATTCTTAGGTCACTACCAAGATCGTGGGAAGCAAAAGTCACTGCTATCCAAGAAGCAAAGGACCTCAATGCATTACCTTTAGAGGAGCTTCTAGGATCCTTAATGACCCACGAGTTAACAATGAAGCAGCATGTTGAGGAGGAACAAAAAGAAGGAAAACACTTGCCCTCAAGACTGCAGAAATGGAAGAGAGCAGCAGTGAAAGTAATGATGAAGATGATGAGGAAACTGCTCTCTTGGCCAAAAAATTCAGAAAGTTTATGAGAAAAAGGCCCTTCCATAAAAAGAAATTTGGAGCAAGAATTGAAGGAGAAAAGGATAAGAAAAGGACAAGGAGAAAGAAAAAGAAAAAGAGCCCTTAGTATGTTATGAGTGCAAAAAGCCAGGGCACTTTAGATATGATTGTCCTTTGCTGAAAAAGGCCTACAAGAAAAAGAAGAAAGCATACATGGCAACTTGGACTGATAGTGAAGAGTCTTCTTCCGAAGAAGAAGAACAAAAAGAAGTTGCTAATATCTGCTTCATGGCCAACGACGA
This sequence comes from Calamus simplicifolius, assembly GCA_900491605.1. Classification (NCBI taxonomy): domain Eukaryota; kingdom Viridiplantae; phylum Streptophyta; class Magnoliopsida; order Arecales; family Arecaceae; genus Calamus; species Calamus simplicifolius. Next base: position 175,043 of record UESW01001896.1, read on the forward strand.
CGACAACGACAATGAGGTAAGTTCTGAAAACTCAAATGATGACTTTACATTTGATGAAATGTTTGAGGCTTTCAATGAACTTATGATTGATTTTAAATCCTTGAAAAAGAAGTATAAGTTTTTGAAAAATGACAATATTAGCTTAGCTAAAAGTAAAAATGAATTAGCTTTAGAAGTTAAGAACTTAACTAATGAAAAAGAAGAACTTAGCAAAGAAAGAGATAATCTTAATCAAGAAATAGATTTGTTAAAATCTGAAACTAAAAACTCAACAAAAGATTTAAAAGATCAATTAGAAACTTTAGCTTTAGAAAAGAACAGCAAGTTAAAGAAAATGACTCTCTTAAGAAAGATGTTAAAAAATATAAAGACATTGTTGAGAAATTCACTTTAAGTTCAACTAAACTTAACATGATCTTAGATAGTCAAAAAGCTGTTTTTGACAAAGCAGGTTTAGGATATAACACATTAAGGAAACAAAAATCTTAAAGAATATTTTTATAAAAGCCAACCAAAGTAATATAACTTGTTTCAAATGTAATGAAAAAGGTCATAAATCATTTGAATGCAAAACGTTAAATAATAACAACAAGTTAAATGTTAAAGCTAAGAAAATATGGGTTCCGAAAGGAACAATTTTTGTTGCTGCTAACCATGAAGGACCCAAGAAAGCTTGGGTACCTAAGCATAAAGTTTAAATTATGTTGCAGGAATGTCTTGTAGCCAAAAGATCAAAGAAAAAGTGGTACCTTGATAGTGGCTGCTCAAGACATATGACGGGTGACAAAGATGAATTCATCACCCTAGAAGAAAAGAAAGGTGGAGTTGTTACGTTTGGCGATAACGGTAAAGGTCAAATTATGGGCCTTGGTAAAGTCCGTATAACTCCATCTACATTTATTGATAATGTACTTTATGTTGATGGTTTGAAGCATAATCTAATAAGTATAAGTCAATTATGTGATAAAAACTTTAATGTTTCATTTAAATCTTCTGTATGCACTGTAACTAATTCTATTGATGATAGCATTGTATTTACTGGTTATAGACATGGCAATGTTTACTTGGTTGATTAGAAAAATTATCTTTGAGTGATCATTGCTTAATTGCTGACAATGCTAACATAAATGAAATTAGTTGGTTGTGGCATCGTAGATTAGGTCATGCAAGCACACACCTTATTTCAAAACTAATTAAAATGGATTTAGTTAAAGGATTACCTAAACTAGATTTTGAAAATAATAAAATATGTGATGCATGTCAATTTGGAAAACAAACTAGAAGTTCTTTCAAATCTAAAAACATTGTTTCAACTTCTAGGGCACTAGAGCTACTTCACATGGATCTTTTCGGACCAACTAGAACCACAAGTCTAGGAGGAAAGAAATATGGTCTAGTGATTGTAGATGATTATTCTAGATATACTTGGGTAATGTTTTTAGCTCACAAAGATGAGACTTTCTCGATATTCCTGAAATTCTTCAAGAAAGTCACAAATGAGAAAAACACTACTATAGTATCTCTAAGAAGTGATCATGGAACAGAATTTGAAAATCACTTATTTGAAAGTTTTTGTTCTGAAAATGGAATTAATCATAATTTTTCAGCCCCTAGGACTCCACAGCAAAATGGTGTAGTTGAAAGGAAAAATAGGACTCT